>VWYK01065482.1:0-11160 GCA_013399775.1 Semnornis frantzii | reverse complement strand
GCCTCGTGAAGTCCCACAACCGAGACACCAAGGAAAGAAAACCCAAATGCTCCAGGTGCTTTGAGTGAGCCAGAAACCATCAACATCCAATTGCATCATCAATGCAAATCCACGGCCCTGACTCTCACTCACTCTTCACCCTCCTTTAAAGGTCTCATCTCAAGACAGCTCTTCATTCTCTTGTCTGTTCCCATCTATCTGTTTTCTCCTTCTGCTTTAGACTTGAAAGATGAATGGATTAGTTATTAAAGAACAGGAGACATCCACACTCGTGCTGCCAACCCTGTCTTGCCAATTTGCACTTGTATCTTTACAGCAGGTTGTGTTCTCTCTCTGTGCTGTAATATGTTGTCACAATCACAAAACCACAGAATGATAGGGGTTGGAAAGGACCTCTGAAGATCATTCCAGTCCAACCCCCCTGCCAAAGTAGGGTCACCCAGGGCAGGCCACAACAAAACCATCTGGGTTTTGAATGTCTGCAGAGAAGGAGATTCCACAACCTCTCTGGGCAACCTATTTCAGGGCTCCAGCAGCCTCACAGCAAAGAAGTTTTTCCTGGTTTTGAGCTGGAACCTCCTGTGTTGCAGTTTGTGTCCCTTGCCCCTCATCCTATTATAGGGCAGAGACTGGCCCCACTCTCTTGACACCCACCCTTTAGATATTTGTGATCAGAACCCCTCTGGCTAAACAGCCCCAGGTCTCTCAACCTCTCCTCATAAGATGTTCTATTCCCTTAATCACCCCAGTAGGCCTCCATTGGACTCTCTCCAGTAGTTCCCTGTCTCTCTTGAACTGGGAAGCCCCAAACTGAACACGATACTCCAGATGAGGCCCCACTAGGGCAGAGCAGAGGAGTAAGAGAACCTCCCTCAACCTACTGGTCACTTCTTAATGCACCCCTGGATACCATTGGGCTCTTGGCCACAAAGACACACTGCTCTCTCCTGACCCTGCTCAGCACATCACTGTCATGGCAGGGGTACTATAAATGTTTTACAGGTCCTTTCCCTTCAGCAGGAGAGTAAGGCTTTTGTTTTGGAAGGAACACTGTGGTTCTGATTGATAGAGGAGTTCTAGTCCATTAAGAAGGAAACTGGAGTGAACTGTTTTCTTTCTCTTTTGATCACTTTACCAGACTGAGCTGCTGGGCAGAACTGTTCCATAGGAACTGGGCAGAAGTGCTTGGGCTGAGATCCCAGGAGAAGGAGGTTTCCTGCCTATAGTCTGTGACCATCTCCCCTTATGCAGCAATGCATGGACATGTAAATAAAAGAAGCAGCCAAAAAATGTTTCCCAGCTGTGCCTGGTTTCTTCAGTGAAAAGCTGATGTGCAAGGCTCTTGAGCAGACCTACTCAAAATCACCACTGAAAATCTTCATGTGTGCCTTGACCTTAAATAGAAATTCTGAAAATGTTCATTTCTAGGGCAAGGAGTGGGGAAAAAGGGGAGGAAACTGAAGTGAGATGCCTCCCAATGAAGCAACATGCAGCAGGTTACAGGAAAATTTAAAATAGGAAGACAGCAACAAAGTTCCTGGTTTAGTTTGAAAGTTCCAAGAAACCTATTCAGATGCCTGCATTTTTTAAAAAGCATTTAACTTTAGAGAGAAAAAAAAATGTGTTCCACACACGTTGTACTTGGCATCAGTTGGTCTGATCTAACATGCTGAACACAGACTGATACCACCTTAACCCAGAGGAGTGCTCAGCAATCATCCCTCTCAATCACAGTGATGGATATGGCACCATGGCAACCTTCCCCCCTTCATCTGAGAATGACACCAGATGAGTTAGAGAGGCACAGAGAGCAGTGCACTGCCCCCAGCACAGGAAGGACATGGAAGTGTTGGAGTGGGTCCAGAGGAGGCCACCAAGATGCTCAGAGGGCTGCAGCAGCTCTGCTATGAGGACAGGCTGAGAGAGTTGGGGCTCTGCAGCCTGCAGAAGAGAAGGCTTCCAGGAGACCTTACAGTAGCCTTCCAGGATCTGAAGGGGGCTACAGGAAGGCTGGGGAGGGACTATTGACAAGGGCTTGTAATGCCAGGACAAGGGGCAATGGGTTTGAAGTGGCAGAGGGGAGATTGAAAGTGGATGTTAGGAGGAAGTTGTTTGCAGTGAAGGTGGTGAGACACTGGCACAGGTTGCCCAGGGAGGTTGTGGCTGCTGCCTCCCTGGAGGTGTTGAAGGCCAGGTTGGAGGAGGCCTTGAGTGCCCTGTGCTAGTGGGAGGTGTCCCTGCCTATGGCAGGGGCTTGGAACTGGATGATCCTTGAGGTCCCTTCCAACCTTACCATTCTATGAATCTATGATCCTGTGGAGGGCATGGTCTAACCAGGGGATGGACTGGATAATTATTTTCTCCTGGTCTCCTGCACTGGTTTGCTGGGCCCTTGACCATGTTTCTTTTCCCTTCTGTTGTTCTGTTTTCCAACCTGGACACTGTTCCCAGCTCATCTTCTATCTTATGGTCAGGCATTGGAACAGGTTGCCCAGGGAGGTCGCAGAGTCATTGTCCCAGGAGATGTTCAAGAAACGTGGACATGGCACTTGGGGACATGGTTCAATGGCTGTGGTGGTTGTAGGCTGATGATGATTGGACTCAATCATCTTAGAGGTCTTTCTCCAAACCCAACAATTCAATAATTCTCTGTCTTTTAGACACTCTGAGGTCTGTATGTATAGTGTGTAGCTGGTTAGGTCTTCATGCATCACCTGGCAACATTACATTCAACTCTGCTCTCAGGGCAGCTGAACATTAGGTTGCAGCAGAGTGGCTGATCTAATCTTCTCAGGAATTTTGTGGTGAGGATCAAACAGCACCCATAAAAATGGAGATGGGCACAACTGCCCCTCAAACATGCAGGTCTTCCAGGCCACATTTAGTTAAAATATCATTAACTGTGCAGGATGTTTGACAAGAATGTATGACAGCACTAGCCATATGGAAAGCATAAATATTAAATACTGTATATTGCTGCCATTTGCAAGAAACTGCATTAATCCCTTGAAGGTTAATGAGAATTATTCATGTGCATCTGAGGGAGAGAAGTGCTTCACTTCAGAAATTGAACAGCTTGACATGCCTGGTTTTTTCACTTACCAATAAATATGAAAATGGAGAGTGGATGGACACCTCAGCATTGTGCCTGAATGAGAGGCTCATCCAGCACCTGGGAGCTTTGTTTTTTCAGATCAATATTTCACATCATTAATATTTTCAGTTCCAGGAATCAGCAAAACAATAAATCTTGCCTGATCACAGCCAGCTTGCCACTGTGTAGATACTCTTGCAAGGGGGAGAACAGATGTCAAGGAGTCAAGAGAGACTTGGTTTATTTAGTTCAGTCCTGAGAGTAAAAAGCAGAAATCAATACCTGTGTAAAGCCTGGCTTGAGACTACATGCAACAGAGAGAAGTGTGGCAGAATTATCCTTCAAGGGCAACACCTACAACTGACATCATGGGGTCTACTCTTGGGACACCTCACAGAAAACACAGACAAAGCTCTGATCTGGAGTCCTGTGCACAGTTCTGGAGCCCCCAGCACAGGAAGGACATGGAAGTGTTGGAGTGGGTCCAGAGGAGGCCACAAAGATGCTCAGAGGGCAGCAGCAGCTCTGCTCTGTGGACAGGCTGAGAGAGTTGGGACTCTGCAGCCTGCAGAAGAGAAGGCTTCCAGGAGACCTTAGAGTAGCCTTCCAGGATCTGAAGGGGGCTACAGGAAGGCTGAGGAGGGACTATTGACAAGGTCTTGTAATGCCAGGACAAGGGGAATGGGTTTGAAGTGTCAGAGGGGAGATTGAAAGTGGATGTGAGGAGGAAGTTGTTTGCAGTGAGGGTGGTGAGACACTGGCACAGGTTGCCCAGGGAGGTTGTGGCTGCTCCCTGCCTGGAGGTGTTGAAGGCCAGGTTGGAGGAGGCCTTGAGTGACCTGTGCTAGTGGGAGGTGTCCCTGCCTATGGCAGGGGATTGGAACTGGATGATACTCGAGGTCCCTTCCAACCTTACCATTCTATGATTCTGTGACTAATAAATGTGATTCCTTTCAGTAAGCACTGTGAAACCTATTTCAAATGGGTTTGAGACATCTTTGTCATGGTCTGGTTTTAAATGAACCACCTGCATCAGCAGAGCTATTAAAAACTGGAAATGATAAAATTTCTGTCTCTTTGATGAAAATCATTTGTTGTCAGTGGAATCCTTTTGTTTGTGAGGAACAGCTTACAGAGATGGCTAAAATGTGTGGATATTCTTCTTTTAATTAAGGAGTGAGGGTTTGGGGTTTTTTTATAAATAGCATCCTTCATAATGAAAATATTTTCCTCTTCCTTCCTTCTTGCACTTTTTTCATAACACAGCCACACAGGTGTTAACACCTCTGCTATGAGGACAGGCTGAGGGAGTTGGGGGTGTTCAGCCTGGAGAAGAGAAGACTCCAGGGGGACCTCACAGCTGCCTTTAATTTTTGAAGGTGTCCCACAGGAAGGCTGCAGAAGGACTTTTCTTAAGGGTGTCTAGCAATAGGATAAGGGGGGATGGTTTTAAGCTGAGGGAGAGTAGGTTTAGACCAGATTTTAGGAAGAAGTTCTTCAGTACAAGGATGCTGAAACTCGGGAATAGGCTGCCCAGGCAGGCTGTGGATGCCTGCTCTCTGGAGATGTTCAAGGCCGGGTTGGAGGAGGCCTTGAGCAGCCAAGTCTGGTTGAGAGGCATCCCTGCCCCTGGAGGGGGAAGCTGGAGTAGATGATCTCTAAATTCTCTTCCAACCTGAGCCATTCTGTGGTTTGTGCTGCACATTTTGGCAAATTTCCAGCTGTTGTTACTCCCCAGTTCATGGTGTCTAAAAGAAAAGAACTTCACACACACCCCAGAGCCTGCTGAACTGTATCTCTGCAAGGCATGAACCTATGGAAAAATGGAACATTAAGTTGCACACTTTGCTGAAATGCCTGGGGAAGCAAAGCCTGTCCATCTGAGGAGGAGTATGGGCCATTGCAGCTACAGTTTGCCTAAAATCAGCCTTTGTCTTACCACTGGCATTGTGCTGATGGTTTGGACGTGGCAGCTCTCACTGAGTGCTGCAGCAAAAGCAGCCTTGGGGCAGACAGAACATATAAAGTGGAGGCAAATAAGGCTGAAGCTGTCTGGCAGGGCTGATGGTCAGAGTGAACTGAGGACACCCTAGAAACAGGGTCAGGGAAGGAGAGGGAGGCCGAGCTGCCTGAGCAAGCAGGTTGCTGTGTCCCTGCACAAAGAGAACTGGCAGATGGGTCAGGGCATCAGATCATAAGGACTATTCCTTCTCAGGTGTCTTGATTTCCAGTCCTGGTGCTTCAGAAGTGGCTTGCATAAAACAAGTCCAGAGTATCAACAGACCTCCCCTTGCAGCACAATGCAACTACTGGGAAGCTCCTGGGAGAAACTCTGTGTTACTGGGAGCATCCTGCCCTATTTTCTGCACCAGAGCAGCCCAGTGCTGGTGTGCAGTGATGCATGAGGCCCAGCAGCAACTGCACACTGTACTGGGTTAGGGCAGATCCCTCCCCCAGTAGAATAAACTCACCGCAACATGGATTTTGTTTTGTGAAGTCAAAAAAAAAAAAAAAAAGGAGAAATTGTATTTCTTATAGTTTAAACTCAATATAACAGTAGAGGGAGAATATAACTACTACAGGAATATAATAACCTGAAGGAAGATGGGGAAGGGGTCGAGCGGCAGCAAAGCAGCAAAAGCAGCAGCAGCCAAAACAGCAGCAGGGGAAGATAGCAGTGGGCTCAGGAGAAGCAGCAAGGGGAAGGTCCAAGCTGTGCTTCGAGACATAAAGCTCTTGATGCTGCAATGAAATGGCATTAATTTATCCATCGCTGCCATTACATGGCCTATCTCTAGAATGTTCACCTCTCTACTCACAGCTTTCACTTCTAGGTTTTTCTGTTGTGAATTTTTTTTTTGTCTGAGGTAGGAATCTAACTCAAACAGCCACACACACAGAGCCAAATACCAGTCCTGGGGAAACCTTAGTGAACCTCCTATGGATCCACAGCAAATTCACTCCTGTGGTTATCATTAGCTGGACTTGAGAGGAATGAATCCACTGAGTTCCTCTTGCACTACACCCAAGGTCAGGAAAGCAGCTGAGTGAGAGTGGTTTGTATTAAAGGTATGTTTACAAACAGCTTCTAGACAGTTAGCAAAGGGCTGTTTGGATAAGCAGCTAATCAATTAGTACAGACAATTATGAGACCAGCAGCTGCATAGGTTGCTTATGAATGCCTTAAAATATCAATTACTGATATGCACACAACCATTTGGTATAATACACATTAACCACCTCTGCAACAGCTCTTAGCAAGTGCTTATGAAAACATCACTAATGTGACTCTCCTTGCAAAGTCAGTCAATCCCTGAGGCTGGGACTCACTGACCCCAAAACAGGCTGCTCAAGAGAGACCAGCAGGAGGTCTCACCCCTTCCAAAGGGCAGTTTCTCTTTCAAGAGCATCTCATCACCCAGAAGTTTGGCAACCTGTGAACTCCTGCAGAAGAGATTAACTCTGTTTTCGTTATCAGACACAACACACAATCCCTGTCAGACCATATGAAGGAAAACACAGCTGCTGATTCTGGACTATGTTCTAGTTTTATTCTGAATCATTTACCACCTCCTTTAAATAATCTCAGAAGCCTTCACAGAGATTTACTTTTATGGCATTGGATTGCTCAGGAGTGTGTCTGTCTCTGGTCTTTTCCTCCTGCTTTTCAATTTCTATCTTGGCCTGCCTCCACCAGAGAGGAGGATGTGCTCCAGGTCACTCAGGAGAACATTTTAAGGCTCTGAGGATGATCCACAACTGATAAAAAAGCAGAGCAGATACAGTCAAACCAATGGTGGGGCTTCAGTTTGCAAAGTTCCATTGACACTGTTTCCCCAAAACTCACACAGCACAGCTTTGGGCAGGAGATGTCCCCTTTCTAAGTGGTGTTGTGGTATGGCTCAGCCCTGGTTTGGGTTCTAGCCACATACAGCTACAATACCAACCAGTGTTACCAACTGATACTCTGTGTATGACAGCACTGACCAGAAATGTTCAAATGCCTGTCTTACAACTGTGGTTCAAATCTACACTGTAGCTAAGTGCTGTTAACCCACAAGCAAAGGAAAATGGCAGATTGTATAATGAAGATGATTTTTTTTTCTTTGTTAATTGGGTCTGTAACTATACACAGTCACTGAAACTTTGTCAGGATGCATCATTCCAGTCACCAGCAGCACTGCCACATCCTCCAGGCTCCCCATTTTATCCAACTACATTCAACAGCCAGATTCTCCCCGTGGGAGACTGAAAAATGCCATCCATGCAGAGGACCATTAAGTTATAAAGTCAGAAGGGGTATTAGCCCACTTTTTTCCTTTGTGCAGCTGTGGATGGTTTGGGATATTGATACTCTCAACAACCAGATTTAAAAGGCATTAGCATACAGGTTCTACTCTTCTGTAAAGGTATTTTGCATGGAACACACCAGATCCTACTGCATCCTCCTTTAGCCTATGTTTTGGTGCTCTGTAGAGCCACAGGAAAAGACTTGCTTCACCCAAATTTCCTCTGAAAACCCACAGATAGAGGGGAAAAAATCAACAAGAAATGAAAGTAAAGCAGAGCCATTCTGCTTCCTCTGCTTTGCTGCACAATATTCACTTGACGGGTTCAGGAGGTGAACCTACAGTGAGCTGCAAGATCAGAGCCAACTTTGGGAGGAGGTGAATTTTCCACAGCTGTTTAATATCTGTGGTGAGAATAACCTGCCCAGGAAATGAGCTTCCTTGCCTCAGATCTGTTGTGTCCTCTTTGGCAGAAAGGGAGCAAAGAGAAAGTCATCATCTCGTTCGCTCCCCCACTGGCTTTTGGACAGGCTGCTCAGCTGTGACTAACTGCAAGATGTGGATTCATGTTTTATAGACTGAGGATTTTGTTGTCTCACAGTTGTTTGGCCTCTGAATTAACCATTAGAGACAGAGATCAGCTTTAACTTTTGAAGAAAGTTCACCCTGTAAGTGGTGAGAGAAATATCCCTTTGAGCTCATCTGAAGGCTTCTCTGAGGAGCTGGTGGTGCCTCCCTTCAGTTTTTGTGTCTGCACCCCAAACGCCATCCTTTGACACTCCAGATGATTAAATGCTTTGGGAAGAACAGAACCACAATCCTCCTGCACAGTTGCATTTCCAGAAAGCACAGCTCTTTTCCAGGAGACATTTTGTGTGCTGCCCACAATCAGCAATTGGTCTCTTCACATAAGTGAAGCAATTCTTTATGGCAAATTAGCTGCTGCTTAATGAAGACTTCTCATTTGCAGTGAAGTCAGCGGTTTTGGTGGGGAGATTTAATAAACTTTATTCTTCTTCCTCTCGTTGTGATAAGCAAATTTAATTTTACTCCTGATATTAATAATATTAGGCATCACTTGAACATGTTTAGTAGGCAAACTGAATCAGTTTGTTCAGTAGGAAAATCCTCTTTTCTGATATAATGGTTGGGTGAATGGAAACCATTCAGTGTCTCATAAATGGGAGTTAGGACAGAGTGAAAATAGACACAGCAGGTGACAGTGACTGTCTGGAGGAGACCAGTAGCAGGCCCACCCATTTCTAAGAGCAGTGCTGACTTTGCCTTCGGAAAGGCAATCACTGAATAACAAAGGCTGCTCTCCTGAATTCGCAAAGCACAAATTCCACCACTTCAGGCCCTGCCTCTGTCTAAGCTAGGGAGAGGTCACCACAAAGCCCACATGCCCACCCCTCCTGCAGCCTGGATCCAGCAGGCTTCTTTCCCCAGCAGAACACTGCAGTAATAAATGTCACAGAATGATGCTCGCAAGCCACGAGTCTGTGCTTGTGCACACTGTAAAGCATTCAATAAGGCATGGGACTAAGCATGCCAGCTGCAGAGCACCATCTCCCCATGCAGAAGCACCCATTTCCATTGTCACTACGTCCAGATAACCCAAAGATGATGCCTGCTACCTACACACAGTCTCCAGCACGGTTTTTTTTCCCCCTGGCAAGTGCTTTCTGGGCTATTGCAGCTGTATATCATCAGCCCGGGTGCTCCCCAGGCTGGCAGCCAAAATGAGCCTGAACGTATGTTAATGAACAGCAATATTCACCTTATGCAAAAGGTGGATCAGGGAGATAAATTCAAAAGCTTTCTGTGCTTTTACTGGAGGAAAGTGCTACAGAGTTTAATCAGGTCTATAGAGAACTTAAAGAGATACAGGAACTACTCTAAAAATCTCCTGTAGAGAAGGAGACCTTTTCTGTGGACTCTTTTCACCCTGGCCCTACTGCCTGACTATCTAAAAACTCTGAAAGACTCTCACAAAGGAGCAATTTGAGACCCATTTCCACAATGCATTAGTATAATGGCTTGATCGGTGGAAATTCTTCTCACACAGAACAACAACATTTACAGAGCCTCCCTTCCTTGCTGACCTAACTATATCCTGGAGCTTCAGAGATAATCAAAGGCTTTTCACTCACTTTGTATGTATGAAAAGTGGAGACTCTGAATGTGTCTTTTCCTCCCTCTTCAGAGAGACTTTTCAACACGACACCCTTCGTTTCTTTCGGACCTACTCTTTCCTCTAAACATTACTGACACACAGACGTTGTTCTCTTTACCTCCCTGCTACCAGTCATGCCTTACTGGCTCATTTGGTCCAAACATGATAAATCAATTTCCATCCAATTAGGCTACGCCTCAAGAATTAATTTGCTACACTTTAGACTGTAGTATTTTGTATGTTCCTAAACTCAATTAGAAAACTTTAATTTAATCTTACATGCCCAACGTGATCGGCTGGTATGTAAGACAATCCAGTTTTGGCTTGTTCAGCATGCAATTGTAGTTGTAATTGATTAAAATTGGGTTTGCAAGTGTGTCTTGATGCCATGCATAACTTGATTTGCTTTGGGTCTTACTCCTGCAAGCACAGAAGCACATCAGAAGCTTCCTCTAGATGAGCAGCTCATCAAAGCCTGAAGGATTTGTGAGCAGCGATAGGCAGGTCCAGGCAGTGCTGGCCCAAAGCACTCATGTGCTGCTCTGTGATCAGAGATGTGTAGATTAGATAGAGGGTAGAGATGCTGGGTAGATTTTCAAAGCAGCAAAGGTGCACAGTCTGGCATCCAGAGAGTCAACAGCAAGAAGGATTCACCCTGGGCTTTAGAGTTCAACTCTCTTCACAGCAGTGTGTTTCAGGCTGCAGTTTTTTTCCATTGTTGGTAGCAGAAGTTCAGGGTGAGTGGTTTGCACAACATAATCTGTGTGTTTTATGAGGTCTAAGGGCATTCCATCAGTCCATGCTCTCGATCCCCACAGTGGTGCACAGGTGACATGATACCTAAAAGCTGCAAGTGATGGATACAGTAGCTCAGGTGGGCTCTGGCAGAGGAGGTGAACCCAGCTGGAGTTCTTGCTCCAGGCAAAGATGCTGCTGCTGACTCTGGGGACACATCCAGACTTTTGCTACAACCCTTGGTAGGGGTGGGTATGGTCCTCAGAACTCCTGCAGTCTCAGCCTTGCTAATATTGATGCCTAAAATAGCAGGGCCACTCCTTCCCACATCAACACATCTTGGGAAAAGAGGATCTAATTTCACCAGAGAATAGACCATCTCAAGTCTGTCCAGAAATGCACCTGGGCACTTTCAGCTTCTGTCCTAAGTGCTTAACCAAATCTGGCCCCAGGTACCTAAGCACTGTTATAGTCAAACCTAACTTAAGATCTGGCAGTTCTTTAAAAAATCTTGAAGGATATTCAGCCCTGGAAAATATCCAGGGGGGTAGGTGGGGGAGGCAGGAAACCATTTCTTTGAAACATTTCAACAGTAAGACAGCAACTTCACTGAGCCCAAAATGACTGGATCAAAACCCCACTGTTTCTTATTTGCAGAAGTAGGCTACAGGTTGACTGTAACTGGACATGACAGAATCCTAATGCCTTCAATTCTACTTACTCACTCCTGAGAAGTGTTTATATTTGAAATCATGGTGAGTTAACATGAGTTAAAGGCACATGCTCTCACCTTTTGATATATAAGTAATGGATTGTTCCCTGGATAATACCAGAGCTTGTCAGAAATATATAACAGAGACACTGTG
>VWYK01065447.1:4727-18836 GCA_013399775.1 Semnornis frantzii | reverse complement strand
GGCCGCCAACTGGATTTAACTCCACTGACCACCACTCTCTGGGCCCTCCTGCCCAGCCAGTGCTTTATCCAGAAGATAGTTTGCTCATCCAAGCCATGAGTAGCCAATTTGTCTACAAGAATTTTGTGTGGAACAGTATCAAAGGCTTTTTGAAAGTCAAGGAATGCAACATCGACAGCCTTTCTCTCATCCAGCAACTGGGTGATCTTGTCATAGAAGGAGATCAGGTTGGTCAGGCAGGAGCTGCCCCTCATAAACCCATGCTGACTTGGCCTGATCCCTTGGTGCTTGTCCATATGACGTGCGATGGCATTTGAGATGACCTGCTCCATGACCTTCCCTGGTACCGAGGTCAGACTGACAAGTCTATAGTGTCCTGGACCTTCTTTTCTGCCCTTCTTGTAGATAGCTGTTACATTTGCTACCCTCTTTTGCAAGTCCTTTTGGCCACTGCTTAATTTGGCTGTATTCAAACTAAAGACATACAGTTTCTAGCATTAATCTTGTAAACTACTGCTTAACTCAGTCCTCTGGTCTCCCTGTTCTAAAACTATGCTTCCAACTTGGCTGCCATTATTCACGAGGCTTTCTGGAAGTGCTGATCCTTGCATTTAGCTTCATCATTCATTCTCTCCATTATATTTAATCTGAAATTGTATCTACTACTTGTAGATTGATAAGCACTGGATATATTTTCTCAGGGCTCCAGAAGTTTCAAAATGGGATTGGTTGCTATTACTATTTAAGGAAAATGTATCATGAAAATACATAGACACAGTGCACACTAAGAGGTTTCATATGAGGAAAACAATTTTATGTATGAAAACCTTATTCCAAATTTTCAAAACTCTAAACAAGATTAGAAAGCTTTTAAACATTCTGTAGCTTTTAAAACATAAAAGCTATTCTAACATTAGGAGGAGTCATTGTGTCTGCTTTCCATAAACTTGATTTAAATATATTTATGTAATTCTTGGGTGGAAAATAGTATTATAATTGTGTGGTTTAAGGATTTATACATAGCAGAATGAAACAATTTCATGTTTTAAAGTTGTTGTTTTTCACTGAGCTTAAGAATTTACTCCCTGAAATTAATCTACCTTGTTTTATTTTCTGCACCGTTGACTCCTTTCTCCAGAAAGAGTCTTTGAAGCATTGTTAATCTTTTGCTTTTGACATTGTCAGATGACAGTACTCTAAGAATTAATAATGAAATTATGTGTCCTGACAACTAAATATACTAAACAATAACACTTTAGGTTGCATTTGGTGATTACTTGAACCTAGGGGATCTTATAGCTAAAGAAGTGTGTAGAAGATAGTCAGGCACATTTGTGACTTTGTTGGCAAGTCACAAGTGTGTGAAAGGGATATTCCAGAATAATCATGCCAGTTCTGCATTATATATCTGCATGCCGTTTTGACTGGTTTAAAGCAGAAATTATATTTTCATCTGACACAATCTTTGTTGCAGAATCTTGTGTAATAAAATAATATAGTAAAACATGATAGTAAGTAACAGTAAAACTATATAGCAGTAGTCAAGTAGTAAATAGTAGTAGTAGACAAAAAAGTGATAGTAAAAAAACCTAGATGGTAAAATAGTAAAACTCGATAGGAATAGTAAAATTTGATCATGAGATGCAGTGGATGCATTAAAAACAGTGTAAATGGATGGCAGAGAATAAACCATAAAATGCAATTAGATGCAAAAGCATCTTGATGGCCTCTGTGTTTAATATGCTACACAGCAGGAAAAATCGGCAGACTCCACTTGACTTTCGTATGGCCAAAACACCCCCAGAAAGTAACTTGGAATATCTCACTAATTTTCTAGGACAGGTTAAGTTGATATTCTTTTGTTGGAGAATCTAAGCTAGATTGCTATTGGACTACTATAACGGAAAAGTGGAATACTGTTTCCTTAGGACTTTGCATCAGGATGCAATTCCCACTTCTTGAGAAAGTGGAAAAGGAGAAATATCTGTTAAGTGAACGATCAAAACAAACGAAATAAAAACCAAAATAGATTTAATACTTCAGTAGAATCACATGCTCTTTTCACTATTGGTGCATCTTACAAAAGGCTTTGCAAAACTGTGAAAGATAAAACACTGCTGTGTTAGCATTAGACAGTTCAGTGCAAGCCACGTGTGCATGTAAAATGAAAATTCTGTCTCCTATGAAACTTTATCCTGTCCTGTCTATATGACAAATAAGTAAATGTTCAGTAATTGTCATGCAGTAAGAAGGTCACAGAACAGGCAGAACTATCCCTTTTGGTGTAGAGGTAGCTCTCCTAGACTCATGGCAAATGCATATGACAGTTTGGGGAATGTACATAGGAGATACCATGGTGGATCACGTCAATGGCCCAGTGCCCTGTCTCTACAGTAAGTGGCCAGGACCAGCTGCTTCAGTGGAAGAAAACCCATAATGGACAATTATTGAATAATTTGCTCATATGGGGAAGTTTCTTCCTAATCCCAGACAACTAATGATTGGTTTATGCCCTGAAGCATGAGGGTTCATACATCTCCACCCCCAACCATTTTTATCCTATCTAAGGTATCCCTGGGCGCTCTCATTATCCAAATAAGTGTATAATCCTTTTTGAATCCTACTAAGCTCTTGGGCATAATGATAGCTTGTTGCAGTGAGTTCAACAGGCTAATTATGCATTGTGTAAAAAAGTAGTTCTTTTTATCAGTTTTAAATTTGTTTCTTTTCAGTTTAATAGATGTCACTTTGTTCTTACATTATGAGGAAGAGTAAATAGGAGCACTCAATTGACCTTCTCCATACCATTAATTATTTTATATCTATCATGTCCTCACTTATTAATTTCCTCTTCCAACTGAACAGTTCTCATCTTTAAAATCTCTCTTAATATGGAAGTTTCTCCTTGTCTCTGTTCCCTTCTTTTGCCTAACTTCGAGCTCTTTCTATTTGCCCTATGCTATGGCCTGACCAGAAATGAATACTGTATTCAGGGAAAGTGTGCCAACAATGTATATAATTGCACAATTACAATATTGTCATTGTTTTCCATCCCTTGCTTTATACATGCTCACATTTTGTTTGCTTTTTTAACCTCCACTGCTCATTGATCAGATGTTTAATTGAGCTGCCCGCAGTGACCCCCAGGTCTCTTTCCCAAGTTGTTACAGTTAATTTAGAACCCAGCAATGTGCATGAGCAATTCAATCTGTTCCTTCCAATATGTATTTTCATATTTTTCAATGCTGACTGCGGCTGCCATTGAGCAGGCTTAGTCTCATTCAACATCTTTGCAGTGCCCTGTAGTGCTGACTAACCAAAATAATTCTTTGCTATCTAGAAAGTTTTAATCACCCTTCTGAACACTCTTTTCCAAATGACTGAATTTATTTGACAGCACCAAGCATAGGACAGTGATTCTGGCATGCTACATGGAGTCTATGGCTGGATATAAGACTACTTTTGGTTAAGTATCTGACGAGGACTTAGGGATTAGAGTAACTAGAATTTCCTGAAGTTATACATTACATTAACTCTGGTTGCCTAATGAGTCCCTGTTTGGACACACATCAGAACCACAGTGAATTTCCATATAATATACCATATTAATTTTGTGCAGGCAGAACCACATAATGCGATCTTATGATCTTTACAAACAAATACAAGTTAGCTTCAGACTTTAAATAGTATTCTGCATTTCAGACTGCAGAAGTCAAAGTAGCAGGTTGTCTCTTAACAGTCTGTGTTTTGTCAATATGTGCCCCCTCTGTGGTACTTGATCAAGGTAGCCACATCCTGCAAGATAGCAGGAGAAAGAGTCTAGGTCTTAAAATGCCTCTTGTGCAACAGACTCAGAAAACTTGTCATTTTATGCACAATTTCCCGGTATTAATTAATCTGAATAAAACCCCCACACAAGAAAGTGTTTCTCCAAGAAACACTTTTTGCCCCTGCTTCCCTGAAACATCTAAATGCTGGAAATGTTTTTTGTGAAGACGAGTAGTTTCTTTTGAGGATATACACCAGCCTTTTGAGTATACACGAGCCTACAGAGTGCAGGTATGCCGCATGAGCTTTCTGTTACCTTCACCGGGCCATGGAGTAAGCCATCATAAATCTTATCGCTTCACCCTATGGGAATACCTTGGCTCTGCTGCACGATTGAACTCCACTGACCCTGGCACAGAGCTGCTCTCAAATGGTAGCCTTCTGTACAGCTGCCAAACTAATGGACTGAGTAGATATTGCATCTGACATCTTTGACCATGTCAGACAAAACCAGCCCAAATAATACAAACCTGAGGAAAGACCTGGAAATATGGCTTGTCCATATAGAGCTTGAATCTCAGAAAGTGTAAAGTAACAGACATGTAAGAGAAAAGAAATCCTGGTTTTAAAATGTTCATAATTAATTTGAATGGTTCTAATTAATTAAAAATGTCTCAGCAAATGACATTATTGAAGGTATGATTTTAAAATGTTACAGCAGACTATAAAAATACCTGCATGGAATGACATGTGTAAACTATTCTCCACTGTTGTTTACATTTAACAAGCCTACAATGAAATATATTTGCTCACCATAAAAATATGAAACTTCTTGGTACACATTTTTTAATGACAATTTTCATGTCTGCTAAAAGAGAGTCAACCTACTTCTGAGTAGTAAGAGATAAAGAATCACTGCTGACAATTAGCAAGAAAGCAATATATTAAAAAATATCTGTTACCGATTACTTCTGTTTTAACTGTATTATATGAACTAAACACTGAACATTTCTTGTAACTGCCATACAGATGCAGTGCACTGAAGAAGTAAATTCTACCAAAAAAATCCTTTCAGATTGTAGGAGCCTTCTCAAATCAGAGAAGACAGCCTTCTCTTCTGCTTAAGACAGCTGGTCCTAGAAAATAATGGTCAAGACTAAAAGCGGGATTCAAAGAAGTCAGTCCTTACAGGACTGAATCCTGAAACAGTTGAACAGCAGTACAAAGCAAATAAATTACTTTGCTTCTGTAGTTTAAATGTGGGGGAAAAAATAGCAGCCTTCCATATAATTCAGTTTAAACTTGTACGTCCAAGAATGACTCAAAAAAGTTATTAACTTCAATGGAATAGAATAAGCCCTCAGAAACACACCCAAAGGGATGCACATAAAGTACATTACCTATTCTTTGTAACAAAGTTAGCTTAAGAAAATGGAAAATTTAAACCAGAATTGATTAGTGTCTTTAGCCTCTTTGATTGCATTAGATTTGTACTAGACAAAATTTTCTTGGATAAGAGATTAGAAGACTACTGCAGGGAAGAACCAAAATCTTACCATAAAAATGCATTTGCTGTCTTTTTACCATTGGCTGGAACTTCTCTTTGAGAAAATACTGGCATATGTTATTTTGCTTTTCTCTGCAGAAATTTAAGTAGTCTTTACAGTTAGATTTTGTTGTCCCAAATTATTACTTCCCTGCTTATCTGTTCTTTAACAGTCATGTAAGTGGCAGGACTAGTATTCCTTTTACCATATTCAAAAACTTCTTAAGCTATAACATAGTGTTCAAGACACCAAATGTTCCCACAATCCTTGGTTGTCTGCTCACATCATCACTAGGAGTGCAAAGCCTAATCCAGGACTGGAATTTCCAGTAAAGATTTTGCCTGGCTCTACCAGAATGGGTTCTGGAGATTTCTATCATATAAAGAAACTCAGTAATCCTGGAAAAATTAGAGTGAATATTTCTAATCTCTAGTACCAACCTATTTCAATGCTCTAGATCACAAGTAATATTTTTAGTGCTACTTCCTTTTACTCTCTTCCATCATTTAAGTCTGTATCTATTAACCTCAAAATAAAGCAGGGAAAGTGGATTAGCTGGCCATGACCACAGCATTGCAATTGATCCTGGATCACCTCTGAGATCTGTGTGAGGTCCTCATGCCTATACAACAGAATTATTCTTGTGCATGCACATCTTTGTTCACAGTACTTGAAACGATGTCAGTCATTTGCTGGAACATGGAGCATGGTATCAGGGCATAGAAAATATCAGAGGTTAAAAGGCTTCTGAGACAGTGCTAGAATCACAGAATCATAGAATGGTAAGGTTGGAAGGGACCTCAAGGATCACCCAGTTCCAAACCCCTGCCGTAGGCGGGGACACCTCCCACTAGTACAGGTTACTCAAGGCCTCGTCCAACCTGGCCTTGAACACATCCAGGGAGGGAGCAGTCACAACCTCCCTGGCAACATGTTCCAGTGCCTCACCACCCTCACTGGAAAGAACTTCCTCCTAACATCCAGTCTAAATCTCCCCTCTGACAGTTTAAACCCATTACCCCTTGTCCTGTCATTGCAAGACCTTGTAAATAGTCCCTCCCCAGCCTTCCTGTAGGCCCCCTTCAGATACTGGAAGGCTACTCTAAGGTCTCCTGGAAGCCTTCTCTTCTCCAGGCTGCAGAGCCCCAACTCTCTCAGCCTGTCCTCATAGCAGAGCTGCTCCAGCCCTCTGATCATCTTTGTGGCCCTCCTCTGGACCCGCTCCAACAGTTCCATGTCCTTCCTGTGCTGGGGGCTCCAGAACTGCACACAGTACTCCAGATGGGGTCTGACGAGAGCAGAGTAAAGGGGCAGAATCCCCTCCCTTGCCCTGCTGGCCACACTGCTCTTGATGCAGCCCAGGACTCAGTTGCTGTCTGGGCTGCATGTGCACACTGCAGGCTCATGTTGAGCTTTTCATCAACCCAGACCCCCAGGTCCTTTTCCTCAGGGCTGCTCTCCAGCCATTCACCACCCAGCCTGGATTTGTGCTTGGGATTGTGCCTACCCAGGTGCAGGACCTTACACTTGGCCTTGTTGAATGTCATGAGGTTGGCCTGGGCCCACCTCTCCAGCCTGTCCAGGTCCCTCTGGATGGATCCCTGCCCTCTAGCAAGTCGACTGTGCCACACAGCTTGGTGTCATCTGCAAACTTGCTGAGGGTGCACTGATTCCTCTGTCCATGTCACTGACAAAGATGTTAAACAGCACTGGTCCCAGCACTGACCCCTGAGGGATGCCACTTGTCACTGGTCTCCAGGTAGACATTGTGCCCTTGATTACCACTCACTGCATGCGACTATTCAGCCAGTTCCTTATCTAATGAGTGGTCCACCCATTAAGTCCATGTTTTTCCAGCTTGGTGACCAGGATGTTATGTGGGACAGAGTCAAATGCCTTACTGAGGTCCAGGTAGATGACATCACTTGCCCTTCCCTTGTCCCCTGTTGCTGTGACTTCATCATAAAAAGCCACTAAATTTGTCAGGCAAGATTTGCCCTTGGTGAAGCCATGCTGGTTACCACCAATCACCTCTGCTTTGTTTTCCATTTGCCTTAGCAGCGCTTTCATCAAGATCTGCTCCATGCCAGGCACAGAGGTAAGACAGGCTGGTCTGTAGTTCCCAGGGTCATCCTTTTTTCCCTTCTTGAAGATGGGTGGAAGTTTGCCCTTCTCCAGTCAGCAGGAACTTCACCAGTCTGCCATGACCTTTCAAATACGATGGACAGTGGTTTGGCAACTTCCATCTGCCAGTTCCCTCAGGACCCGTGGGTGGATCTCGTCAGGCCCCATGGACTTGTGCACTAGAACACCTGGTGAAGAACACCAGGAGGCAAGCTTAGTGCAGTCCTGTACACAGCCTTGTGGGAGTGGCTCCTTCCATGTGCCTCAAACCATGTCCATGTGTGGCCTGAAAACACACAAAACTTGTGCAAGTTAAATACTGCACAAACAGTTAATAGTATGAAGAGTGTTTCAGCTTACTCTTCTACAATGTCCAGCTGGCCCTAGACATTGTAACACTGGCCACACCGTGAAGATGAACCTCTAATTATTCCCACAAATAACTGCCTACGGGTCTCTGGCTGCTGAGCGAAGTATTGTTAAAGAATGAGGGTAAGGAAGTTTGTGTGGTTGGGTGCCACGATGCAGAGCTGAGGAGGTGCAGTTTCTGTGATGAATTTATCATGCTGCAGCTCCCACTTGCATTCATATGCATGCATCTTTTTAGAAATGTGATACCAGATGCTGTTTCCTGGCAACAGGCCCAACACCCCCTTCCTCTTAGGTGTGAATTTTGACAACTCCAATTCACTGGAGCCCTAGCTATGTTATCTTTTATAAATGCTTAGAGACTAAAAAGACCTCTTGCTCTTTCTGCTGTGGACTTAAGTGCCACTTGGGCCAATTTGCAGTGCTGTATTACTCCAAAAATATCTTCTCATACAAGCAGCACAATTACTACCGCTAAATAGGGAAGGATGGAAATGTTCTGAATTGAACACGGATAACACAAGTCCTTTTTCTCTGTGTTGTCACTCAGAGCTGTTGTTATACTTGGCATATGTCACATCAATGTATAATAAATACCCGTGTCAGTCAAATGCGTGTTATGTGTAATTGGATGTCAATCTGATGTATTGTATTAAAATCAGTGCCACAATACGTGAACAACTTTATAAACATAACTGAGGAAATTTGAATTTTGAAGTGCTACTTGCAGTTCAAGAAGCTGGCTGCAGACATCTTTTATAGTCCTTAAGAGCTTAGAATTACCTGAAAAATTAAATTTCAGAAACTTCTCTGTTGTTGGTTACATACCACAGGAAGGTCATCTAAGCCACTTGCTTCTCCCCATGGCTTTTCTGCTGTTAAGAAATACAGAGAAGCAGTTGAGTTCCAAAGAACAAAATGCCAGAGCAGAGGGTCCTGGGACTGACGCTGACTGACGCTGTGTGTGAGCTGTGCCATGCCTAGGTGAGTTCTTCACACATGAATGAGAAAAGTGGGAGAGAGGCCAGTCCTAACTGAGAACTGGGAGCTGAAGAAGCACTTCTAGTCCTAGACAGACTTGTTATCAAGGGAGAAGCTAAGAGACTTTCAGGGTAGATGGTCAGTGGATATGGACTTCAGGGTCACTATACAGCTCGTCCCAAGATCACTAAGGATGTTTCCTAAAGCACTTTTATTTTTCAGTAAAGCACTGCCTAGGTGTCATAGCTGCACATCCTTTTGGTCACAGAGATGCTACAGCCTGGCTAATGTAATAGCACTTTAGAGAATAACAATTTTATAAGCATTAATTAACAATAAGATAATTTCATTGTTATTAACTCTGATGTCTATATGGGTTACATTTGTGTAGTCTCTATCAGCTGTCTAATTCCCCTAGGATGGTTCCAGCTTATGGCACTTATGTCTAGAGATGTTTTAGCTGAAGTTGCTAACTGACTCAGGATAGTAGGAATTCTGATTCTGCTTCTATAGTCCAAAATACTTTCAGTGATGAATCACATCTCCAAAGGAAGCAACCTTGCACAGAGACAAGCCTTGAATATAAATGCTATTTTTTGGTCATACTGAAAGTCCAGCAAATTTACCATTTCATTTGCATCTGACTGACTGGGTCCAACTGATTATTGAATAAAAAGTATATTCAATTTGAACCTTGATTCAGCTGTTGCCTATTACTTGGCAATAAATGCTTTTTTTTCTAGTATGGCATTCTGTTTTTTATTAAATGAAAACTATTCATCTCTTCCATTAAATTAGCAGATTTAAGCCAACAAAACTGCTTTGCAAATTGCAAAATAGCCAACATAAAAGCATAAATGGAGAAAATGTTGTCTTTCATCAGCTTTTAAACATATGGGAGGTTAAAGATCTGCCTCTTGGTTTCACAAAGCATAGGTAAAACCAATGACTCCACTTCCAGGCAATTTTTAGGCTTTGGTCAACGTTTTAGCTTTGATATCAAGACACCAGACGATCACAACAGAGAGAATAGGAAATTCCACTCTATAACCCTGTTATCTAATTCAGGTTGTTACGGTTAAAGACCTAGGGAAATCCATACATCATCTTTCTTAGTGAGAGATATTATGCCAGAGAAAAAGATGCTCAAAATCTAAACAGACACGATGAAGAAATGGGGAGAAGCATGCTCAGAGAGCCCAGAAGTTATCTTCTTTCCACTCAAACAAAATCCTCATGCAAGTGACTGGTTGGAAGCATGTAGGACAAGTTCACAGCTGAGTGGCTCTGAAGGATATGTAGCTTAACTCTTGAAAAGGGCAGTTGTATTGCATTCTAGAGGTATGCTTGACAGTACAGACACAATCCCCAACAAAAAAAGCTAATGACTTCAAACAGCCTCATGCCAGGGGTTGTGAATGACAGCACTCAAGCTTCCAAAAGGCAGAACATATATTAGAATTATTAGAATTAGAATAGTATTTGAGTCATAAAAGAATACACATATTAGGCATTAAAAGGCTGGCATAAATATCTCTAAATGGCTCCTGGGATTTGGACACAAAAAGCTGTAAAGCTGTCTCTTTATCTTTCCATGAAAATGCACAGTCATTGAAAAACTCATGGATTGGGAAAAAGTTATTTCCTTGCAGTGTTAAGAGCCTCAAAGCCCTGGTAGCGATTTTTCATCATTTTGTTAATTTTCACTAATATGACAAGTATGTTACTAATATGATTGTTCTGTTTAAAAACTAATACCACTATTAATATGTTACAGTGATGAATTACTAACAATAATCTACCACGAAGGAAAAATAGTGACATAATTAATGTAGGGTTATTATCGTGCAGTAGCAATTTGTTAACTCAAAACACTCAAAGAAAACTTAATTTTTTGTATTTTCTTCCATAATTGCTTTTACCCACATTTACAGTGGAAATACCTGCTTGCAAAAAAAAAAAAAAAAACCTCATCACATGGTTCTTCTGGTCTAGTAGATGCATGCTCTTAGACTGACAGATTTAATCTTAACCTTATTTTTTGACCTGGATGTTACATTTTAGGCAACAGACTTTTATTGCTGGTTTGTGAGATCTTTTTTTCTATTCCCTGTACGACAGTACCGCTTGTTAAATAGCTCCCACATTGCAACCATTTTATGACTAAGAGATACACTGTTGTACTGCATTGATAAAAACACTCCCAGTCTACACATCACTGTGATTTTCTGTGCATGCATTTCAAATGCAATCTTAGAGGTGAACTAATATAGAAAACAGCTTTGCAAAGGAACTAGTTACTTTAACATAAACAGTTAGAGCTCAAATGAGAAGAATTAAGGAAAATGTGCATATTCCCTTTGTTTGAGCTCGATTTACACCCCTCATTCAAGCCAGTAAGTAGTTCTCTCCTTAAGATACATTAACCTTCTCTAAAGCATACAATATGCACATTGTTGACTGTACAAGTAAGAGGTGCAGACAGTATTTACTCAGTTGTGAATCTGGTGCATGCATGACTCCTTGGTCCCGAGAGAAGGACTGAAATTTCATTTTCCAACAGAACTATGGGGTCCTCTATACTTGTGCTCATTACATGGTAGTGTAGCTAATTGTAAAATAAATAATTAATAACTATAAAAAGAGAAAGGAAACACTATCATGCTGGTTCGGTATGATTTTCCATTGCTTTCTCCAGCTGTGGATTACTGTCTGAGAATAAAGGGGTTGGAAAATGATGGTCAATCTGGCTGGTGACACACTGTCTCCAAGCAGCAGTTACTGAAAGAACATAGGATCTACAAAAGGATAGATCACTTTTTCACACCTGTGCATGCTGTGATAAATAATAATATCTTAGCTACATTTATTTAGTATTACCAGTAGCTCTGCCATGTTTTACTGTGCTGGCCACTGTAGTATGAAACAAACAACCAACCCACAAAAAACAAACAAACAAAAAATAATAAAAAGTTTGACTTTGTCATTTTTAGAGCAATTACTCAGCTGCACCTACACAATGGAATTTTTAGTTAGCTGAAGCCCTGCATTTGATTTTTTAAATTGGTGACTAGAGAGAGGAAATTTAAGCTACCCAATACAATCTCATTTAATAAAAATCTGCTTGTCATTCTCTCTTCTTTGCAGATGCTTGAATATTAACAAAAAGTAATAACAGAAAATAAAAACATTTGGGCAAAACTTATTTTTTTAAACCTTAATACTTTTGCTCTCTTTATGATCAGATTTAAATTGGCTTCACTGTTCCCTGAGCCACTGTTCCCTGAGCCATATGTAAGAGTGCAACAAATACTCTTGTACTTCCACAATGCCTACTTTTCACAGAGTTTGATGCTGACAAAAAGTCATTTCTAAAGGACTGTAAAGAAGCAACTCTCTAAAGTCATGTCTCTAATTCTTTGAAAAGCTAGTGGAATGAAGACAATTAGTACAGCACGATGCCACTCTCTTTTTTTCCTAAAATAGGTTAAATACAGTAATTCAAATCTGGCTGTGAATCTGTGAACTTTCATGCCAAGTTCTAGCCTGAGATGAATTTAAATGTCCACAAGTATAAATTCCACAAAGGGGAAATGACAGTGAAATCCTGATAGAAAAATGAAAATAGAATCATAAGCCAGTATCATAATAAGCAGGAGAAAGCAGAAAACTAGGAAATATCAAACTTCTGTTTAAAAGAACAAGAAAAAAGGTGGACAGTAGAGCTGGGGTCACTGTGTAAAACTAAGTGGTGATGTTTGATTTGGTATCTGAAACACAGGAATGAAGTCGAACCCTAAGAGTTGGCCTGAGCAAGCTATTGAGAGCAACTCTGTGGCCTGTATGTCAGTTTGTCTGCTCTGATGGACTAATGGCTATGACCCAATCAATTTCCCGGTACTTTATTGTAAAACAATTTACAAGTAAGTGTGCAGTTCTGACATGGTAACCCTGGATTCTTATGGACTGAACTAGTCTGTGCCAGTGTAATATGTACTCTTTTTTTTTTTTTTAATTTTTCTCTGTGCTCACTGTACATAAAGAGAGATCCTTATCCCAAGAACTAACAATGGCTTTATAAGGCATTAGTGGGACTTACTGGAGGTTTAGGGGTCCAAACTGGTAATCCCTTTGCAGAATGAGGACATTTGGCAAAGGCAGACACAATAGTTAAAGTACAGAGTTAAAGTACAATAGGGCACAAGTCACCTGTTTATTTTCAAAGTAGAGGCGGTTGGCTGTAGGAATGATGATCATTATCATACTAACAGTCTCAGGGGAAGTGTATTGGGAACCTGTCTGATGATTGGTATGCAGTTGCCAAGCATTTTAACTTCAATGTGTAATAGTGTAACCAAATAATCTTATTTTTCTATATAATTATTTTTAAAATTGTGGCATTGCTTTTTCTACACATCATCGGCAATGATAACTTTGGAAATGCTCTGTTTCATATCATTCGAAGACCTCCTCTAAATGAATGACAGTTAAGCAAGTAGTCAGGAGGGAGAGGGAGGCAGCGTTCTTCTTCCACAATACAAAAAACAATATAGAAGCCAGGGTGTGGGGGGGGTTTCTAGTCTTCAACACAATTCCTGAGTGACTGGTGCCTAAACTCCTCAAAGTCTCTGCGAATAAGTGGGGTACCTGAGCATTCCTCTTGCATCCTCCCCTAGGCACTTCCACGAGAGTCCTGGGAAACTGCGGTGTGTTGGGATCGGGTCTATGAAAAGATCGGGACACTGAAGTGCAATGAAGTCTTTTTCAGGTTTTATTGACATGGGAAATATTCTAATGTGTCTAAGTGGGTAAGCTTGCTTTCAAGGTAGGAATGCACATGAACCATTTCTTAGTCTAAGAATACTTCTGTACGTTTCCTGTAACGAAATTTTTCTTTTATTTCCTGACAGGGAATTCCCATATGATACTACTATTAGATAATAACAAGCTTGCTTTTATGTCAAGCTTGAATTGTCAAGGAATTACAGTGCAGAAACTTAAATCTGGAAGTTTCCATGCGTCTCACCCCTTAGCACGCCCTGTCGCTGGAGCAGGCGATGAGTTAGTAAAACCCTTTTTTTTTTTTTTTTCCGGGAGATTGNCTTTTTTTTTTTTTTCCGGGGAGATTGCCAGGCGAGGCGGATTGCCCTCGCTGCCGCCAGCCAGCCGCTGTCCCGGCCGCCAGTTCCCGCGGCCCCGGCAGCCTTGTCCATGCCGGCCGTGGAAGCGAAAACCTTGACGGCACCAAAAACTAAAACCCCAACCCGCAAACTAACGGAAATAACTTCCTTTCCTTAATGCCTACCCCCGCCTTCCCCCG
>VWYK01065431.1:0-12906 GCA_013399775.1 Semnornis frantzii | reverse complement strand
CTTTTTTTTTTTTTTTTCCCCCTATGATAGGTTTCAGGGCTTTTATCTTACCATTTTAGATTGTGAGCTTCTTGGTTCAGGAGGTCATTCACCTGCATGTTGACATTTCACCTAGCAGTACTGGGCTCTCATCCCACCTTTGGGTCTGTGTGCTGCTGCAGTACAAATTATATGAACCGTTGCTGCTTTGGTGTGTAGACAGCCTGGAACCACTGCAGCTCTGCTATGCTTGTGGGCACTACCCACTGCAAGACTATTTTCTTCATGTTTTTGCCTGAAAGTCATGCTGCATACAGCCTAAATAACCCCCAGCACAACAAAACTGTAAACAGCAGCAGCACAGCAAATATTTTCAGATGTGCTGAGGGCGAAAGTTTTCCTGCAAGAGTGCAAATGTGCTGTAAGTGTTCCTTGGTGTGTTGGGGTGTGTGAATATGTCTAATCCCATCTAGGGTATCACAAAGGGGCTTTACTGGTGACACTGAGGTCAGAAACCCCCTAAAGCTCAGAGGATCAGGAAAACAGGTGTTTTACCAGAGCCTTAGAAGCTGATCTACAATTAGTTCCTTCCCTTCCTTTGGGCTTAATAATATACTAAAGTTGGTGTATTATAGCTGTGGTAATGCTTGTAATATGAAAACATGCAAATACAGCAGCAACATATTTTTCCCAGGCTGTCTAGGAAGTAAATGGTTGTGTACAGAACGGCATCTCCAGTCTCCAGAATATCTTTCTGTCAGAGGCAGCTCCTTTTATTTATGACAGCAATAAAACTACTGATTATTATTGGACAAATTTCTCAGACATGGACAAAAAAAACCAAAAAACAAACAAACAAAAACAACAAACAAAAAAAAAACTTCAGACATTTTGCTTTCAAATTTCTCAGTATGTAACCAGAGGGCTGGGGCTTCAGAAGTTTAGTCCCTGAGGATAAACAAATACAGTTGTAAAGAGCACACCTTGCTAATATGATTGCTCCTTATTAGCATAATAGTTTTCAAATAAACAACCTGCTAATTTCTCTAATAAGCAATTACACTATGATAGAAACTGCAAATGGAACCCACTGGTGGGTAATAGGTAACAGTAAAATCTATCAATGAAAGCAATGCTGTTCTGCCTGAAAAGCTCTCCTCTTCACTCCAGAACACAGCTGAGGTACATTTATGGGCTGATATTTGACAGGCAGACACGGTACAGGGAGCTGGTTGGGGCCCCATGCCTGGAGATATTTAGAGTGAGGCTTGACAGGGCTCTGAGCAGCCTGATCTAGTTGATGATGTCCCTGCTTACTGCAGAGGCGGTTGGACTGGATGACCTTCGGAGGTCCCTTCCAACCCAGACCATTGTATGATTCTAGAGCACTGGCTCTTCTGAGACATGGCTGTAATGTTATTGGAACCTTTACTCTTTACAGTGTTGACATTATAACAAAATCAGGCAGAGATCTTCTCTTGCTTGGAAGGTACCTCCTTTGAGTACTTGAGTCAAATAAAACAGCAGCAGGGTAAGCGTTTTTCTGAGAACAGTGATTTCCCACATATTAGAGTTTGCTTTCTTTTATGAACTGAAGATCATCATTAAAAATATGGAGTCCATCCCAGCTCTGAAACATGCTAATGAATGGAAATTGTCTCAACATTCTTTGCTTCGTGCTACTCTAAAGCATGAGAAATCATTTGTGGTGGCAAAAAGTGTTAACTATATGCAACTATCTCACTTTCCCAAGCATTGAAAGGTGTGAAAAAACCCACATCGTTTCCCAAGCACAGTTGACAAACTATTTTCAAAACACTTGCAGATGTACTTTCCACACTTGTGCGGCTGCTCTGCTGGTGATGAGAAACCTGTATGGGGCTTGCTTTGTATTCCTGCAGTCACTTTTGCAAAATCATTGTACATACATCAGGAAATAAGGGTATGGAATCTGAGAGCATCACAAATCCCCAAACCTGTCCCTTTCTGTATTCCATGGTATGTGGGGTTCATTTTATATAGATCTTTGCAGAAAAGGGTTCATTTGAAGGAATATCCTGAGCCATTCTTATCTTTCTTCCACTTCTGGACTGATACTACAGTAGAAAAATGCAAGGAATGTACAGTAAAGCCTGGTGTAGGAAGAAGATCCTGACAGATGGATGATTAATGGGTGTCTAAAAGAGGTAAAAGAGTTATGTAATACATACAGCCCCTGAGATTCCAACTGAAGAACCCATCACAGGTGCAGATTCTGAATGGGCCCCAGAAGAAAGACTGTTGGTCTGTTAAAGATGGACTCCAAACAGATGAGCCATTGGAAGTATCCCCTCATGTAGTTTTTTATTGTACAAATCAGTACATGGAGCATATGAGCACCAGTAAGTGTTTATAAGCTCAAAGAATATCCCTGCTGCAGAAAACCAGCACAAAGAGTCCTGGTGTAGTTTGTGCAGTGTGGGGAAGATGGCTGCATTTGTTCCTCTGCCTTTCAAAAATGACATGATTTCTGCCTCCCCACTTCTGTTTTGTTCCATTTAGCTGCTCTCAGCTACATAATTGTTCTTTTGGCTTGTAAATATTATAGTCGACCTCCAGCAAAGTTTAGATGAGGCCAATCAAATGTAAACAACTGTGTCTGCGCCAATGATGTGAGCAAGCAAAGACAGCTCTCCTGAT
Organism: Semnornis frantzii; assembly: GCA_013399775.1. Taxonomy (NCBI): domain Eukaryota; kingdom Metazoa; phylum Chordata; class Aves; order Piciformes; family Ramphastidae; genus Semnornis; species Semnornis frantzii. Next base: position 10,248 of record VWYK01065431.1, on the reverse strand, counting down.
ATTTCCTCCCCTTTCTGCTAACTCCCTTGGGACTGCAGGAACTCTGCTGAGCCTTCTGTGGTAGCACACAGCTCAGAATGCAGCTTAACTGCTTGCCTAGGGCTTATTTTCAGGGGTTTTTGGGGGTATTCTATGTAGGAATTATCCAATGAAATAAAATCAACAGTTTAGAGTAACTTCTGTGAATGTCTTCGCATTCGTTCATGCTTCCATCCCTGGCCCAGAGATCACTGTTGGCAAAATCAGCCCTAAGTAAATACCAGTGTAACATGTAGTGCCAAGGTGTCTCCACAGGGCTGAGGATGAGCAGTGACTCCTGATGAGCTGTAGCACGACAGTGTAGTGTTGTGATTATGCTAAGTGACGATTTCAGACCTCTGCTTGGCTAAGCTGGGGATACAGGTTTTGGTGGGGCTCAGGCTGAGCTGTCCTGCGTTGCCTGGCTGCAGACTGGAATGGCAACAGTGCTGTAGGTCCTCTGGTTCTCAGCTAACTTCCCTCTTTATACTGAGCATGATATCTCTGGTTTGGGATGCACCTATAGCCAGCTTCTCCTGCTTCTTTTCTTCTCCTCCTGCTTCTCCTGATCAATGCACCTCCCAAGGACTGTTCTCTCATTTATTGTGGCTGTCGTACATTCAGTGTGCTGAGTATAACTTGATATACTTTATGTTTGCATTAATAGTAGCTTGGCTGTTTCATTACATCAGTTTTCATTTCAAATCGCAAGTCTCCTACCCTTTTCCTGATCCCCACTCTCTTCTGGGTGGAGATTATAGGGTGATGCAGTTTAGCCTCTCCTGTATAGCCTCATGCCTATGGGAGGCTCTGCCACATAAACGCAAACAGAAGCACACAGGGACGTTTCCCTGCACACAAGCTTGCCCCCAACACTTCAGAGCCTCTTGCCATTGTGCACTGAGCACAGGCACTGCCCTGTACCCAGCCTTTCCCATCTTCTGGCCTTGTCTTCTTCCCACCCCTGTGGCTTCCCAGTGCAGCCCTAGCAGTTCAACACTGGTGGCAACCACGTGTCCTGTGCCTCATCCTCCTATCAGCAATGAGCTGTATCTGGTAGCTATTGGGTCAGAGTTTATGATTAGATGCAAGTTAACCTTTAAGGAAAAACTCACCAAAGTAATCACTGTAATGGTATTGATCCCCTGGGAATGGAGCCTGGGAGGTGTGAGACGTTTTGTCTTGTTATCTATGGGAGAGGACAGAGCTGGGCTGTCTTTTTTCCCACAAGAAATAGATCTATTTTTGAGAGCAAAGTCCTATCCTTGCCATGGGACCCAGAACAGTTTTCATTCACTGACTCATTGTCTCAGGAGACTTTCTCCCTGAGCTTAGGAGAGTAATGCTTTAGTGATTTGCAGCTGGAAAAGTGAAAGTTTAAGTAGCTAAAGCTGTTAATTGAAAGGTAAAGATGTTACCTGTTTACAGTGCTCCTAGCTTTGAAGAACCAGTTTCCAGCAGTCCTGTTCTCTGTGATTATATACAGAGTTGCTGTAGATTTGATCACAGTAGCTGTTGGGTGAGAATCTGAAGCCATATACCAACAGCAGCTGATTTAATTTGTATTTCTTGTGCAGAAAGCTGAAAGATGATTTCATGCTTTCCTCTTCTTCTTTATGATTGTCTTTGTTTTTAGTTTTTGTTTTTGTTTTTTGTCTTACAGTATAAAAATAACTATATAATCTATTTGTAATTTGGTTTATATACTTCATGGTGGGTAAAGGCTCACTAATAGGTCTTTCCTTCCCAAGAGCCAACCTCTTCAAGGCCTGGGCAGAAACTACAGGGAACTGTGTTTGGACAGTGCTCAGGTTGCATCTCTTCTCATGGGGTCTGTTAAAACCCAGTATGGGCTAGTTGGGCAGGTCATCATTGCCTTGAGTTGATCCATAGAATGCTTCCATGTACTTTGCTTTTTTCACTGAAAGAGGAAGAACGTCTATAGCTAGCACTCATAGTCCCAAGAGATGAAAAATCTTTTCTGCATCTGTGGAGGGTCTGGTGGTTGGATCCCAGCCTGCCTGGTCCACAAGGAAGGGAAAGACTAGGTGGCAAATGTACCCTGGGAGTGGTGGCTGGGATGCGCCACTGGCGTCTGGGACCCGACATCTAAGCATGCTTTTCTGTTCCATTTACAGATTACACAGGGACTGTTTAACCTTTAGACATAGTCTTCCCAAATAAAATGTTTTACCAAAGGAACAAAACTCTAAGGAATTGCAAAAGCTGTGCAGTAAACTTTACATGGGTGGTCACTGAATGTGCACAGCAGCACTTCTTCATATTTGGAGTTGTTCTTAAATCTATATACCTAATCAGCTTTTCAAACTCTGCTCCAGGCACAGCAAAGTGGAAAGAAATACTTTAAAAATACCTGCAGAGATGAAGTCTCTTGATGTTTTTGGTAAACATGCTGTGTTTTCTCTTGTTAGGGAGTTTTACTAGCTTGAGTTATCTGTCTCAATGCAGCTTCTAAATTATTGACAGTAAAGACTACAAAACAGCATGTTACCATGGAATAGTTTTCTATTAATATATGTCAAAGAAGAAATCCTCATTAATCCAAAAGTCAAAATGCAGCTTCACATTTCTTACGTAGATGATATCTTCAGAGAGCTCCTCCTGGGAGCTGACTGGGTAAACCTGATGTTGTTGCATGAGATGTGCATGTCATCAGGTGCAGGTGCTTGTTTTGAGAAACAGCAAAGAATTCCAGTGCAGTGAAACCACTTCTGCTGCCTGTTCACCAAAGCCAAAGTTTCCGTTTGTCTTTCTAGAACCTGGCTTGATGGAGGCTGTCTCCTACAGCGTGGGAGAGGATCTGTGAGCTCACACATCACTGAGTAGATAGGCAAGATCTCTAGGGCAGCAAGCTGGAGTGGGATCCTAGCTTTATGTTATAATGTATGTTATCAAGCAACTAAGAGATTCCTGCACCACCTTTTTCACTGATGGGTAGGATATAGGAACACCATGATGTGAAAGGCTGAGCATGGACAGGACTGGCTGCCAGTACCTTGTCTCTTTAGTGAAGGGACAACTTTGCTCCCACTCTCTGTGAAGTAATGACTACTGTCTGCAAAGGGGCTGATTACATGCTTTTTCCTCCTCTTCTTTTGAAGTAGCATCATGTGCGGAACCTTTGCTCAGACTCCTTCTTATTGATGTTTCATGCTTTCTGCTTTCCATTATTTGCCAATTACAAAAAGCAGCTCTTGTAACAAATGTAGCATTAAGAGCAGATCTTAGAACAATCAGTAGTTTTAGCAACTCTTTCTGTTATCCCTGCTTTTGTGGCTTGTTATAAAAGTGTCAATCTCTCACTGCTATCTAACAAATAAATGTCTGCCCTGGATCCATTTCCTCTTGGGCAAGTTGCCAGGAATAACAAATTTAACTTCAGCTCTCAGCTTAAGAAGTTTCGCTTTGCTGAGTAGAGTTCAAGTACAGTCTATTACCCTGACCAAGTGATAGAGATGTCCTTTAATGTTTGCTTCTTGACTGGCTTGTATAATCTAGGGCTTCCTGTAGGAAAAAAAGAATTGCATCTGAAGGAAATAGTTAATTATCAGGTCACCTCTTCCTCACACTCTTATTTGAGAGTCCCCGAATGCCCCAGGTTGTAACTATGTGGAGATACAATGGAAAACTCAATACATGCTCCACCAGCAAAACTCAGGGATGGTTTGAGGCTGTTGCTCAGTCTGTCAGGTAAACCCTTTGACCTTCAACTGAGCTCCTCTGCAAGATGCTGTCTATCTCCAATGATCTCTAAGGGCTATGTTCATTTTATCACATAAACTGTTTCAGTGCTGTGTTTTGTCCTTCATAACAAGACAGTGTGATGCTTCATTCCCAGTGTTTCTGCTATGGGATTTGGAGGAAGAGGTAAAAGCTGGCTGAAGTATATAGAGAAAAATAAGTGAGTACGCACTGAGAAGGTGATCAGGGTATAGAGACAGCCTAAGAACATGAAGGAAAGGTAAGAGAGATCAGTAAACATTGTATTGTGCCAGTTGTTTCATGATCCCCATTCTTTGGTCACTGGTCAGGAACTGCTGGGCTTGATCTCCAAGCATGTGTATTTAAAAGCACTATTTGTTAGCTTCTTCCTTGCATGTAATTATTTTGTTCTGAGCCAATGTATGTTCACGACAGCTTGGCCTCTCCCTCATCTTTCTAACCATGGCCACAATGTGTGTGGAAAATGCAGCTTTGATTGCTTTTCTGTCCATGCTCCTGGGCACAGTATTGACTTACAGAACTTCCTCCTTCAAACAAGGAGACAACTGAGCACTTTGTTAGCAGCACTACAATGTCAGAAGGCACTCTGTTAATAGCTTAATATTCCTGACAGGAGAAGTTTTACTTCCCATTTTAGTTCCTGGCCTTGCAACTCTGCCATTTCCCTTGAGTTGGAAGCATTTGGCGCTGTCAGATGATTATTGAGCCGATTCAGCTCCCTAACACAAAAGAAAACTATCCCCATGTAAGATTGTCACCAACAGCTGAAAGGAGGACAGGAGAAGGTTTGGAGGAAAATAGCCTTTATTTTGCAATTGGATGTTGCAATACCTGTGGATATTGCATGTTCACCGTGTTGCAAGAGAGTCCCTTGAGCAGAACTCATTGAATTTGGTTTGTAAATGCTTAAGTATGGGCATTGGAAGTTGTGAAATTACCCATTATTCAGTGCATGCAAGTAACAAGATGTTTCCTAAACTGATTTATTAGAACTTATTTTGGATTTTGTAGAAGTGGCTTTTCCTTCAGCCCAAGTTCTTGAGTAATTTTAATTCAGGATGCTCTGTCTCTCCTGAGCTCCTCTGTTGTGTTGTCAAACACTTTTTGTAGAAACGCAAATATTGGAGCCCCCAGAATTTACTCCCTTTGCCACTCAGATGTAGGAGGCAGTTTCAGAGTACTGTCAGGATGAGTGAATAAACCTGAGAATTGCCCTTTTTTTTACCACAAGTGATTTGCTGTGCCTATCCACCTTTCAAGAGCAAGAGAACTGAAACTTTCTACAGCAGAGCCCTGGTGTACGTCCTGCCTAGTGGGCACTGACATTTTCCAATCAACAATGTTATTTTTAAGCCCTGCCATGTCATCAACTAGTCATGTATCCTTTTGCTTCACAGTGCCTGTGGCCTGCTTGTGCCTGCAGAAAAAGCTAGCCCAGGCTAGGGGGGCAATTCCCTCTTTCCTGCCTCCCCTTTTTCATACCAGAGTGCCTTCTCAAATCCAGGCAGCTCTGCCAGGTCCCTTCCTTTACTCCCTGGCTTCTCTGAACCTCTCATGTAACCCACATTGCTGCTTTTTTCCCCATGGGGACTTTCAACTCCAAAAGTGCCATCAATTTTCTTGCATGTTATTTAAAAAGCAATGATGACTTTCCTGTTGCACACCCAAGATGTGATTTCTTTGCACAGCTCATACATGGCACCTCACATGGGCTGCAACGTCGTATTGCATTTTGCCACTCCTGCCTTCCCATAGAAATGCTGGTCAGCAGCTTGCTCAACACTTGTGCATTCCTTTTCTTGTTCTACAGATCATTGCTACTTGTTTGTCAGTCTGAGGATAGATAAAGTGATGGTCCTTCACTAAGTGGAAACATATTTTTCCCCTCAAGAGATTTTCTTTTATCTGACTTGTTTCTTGAAGAAAGACAAAATACCAGAAACAGATATGAGCTGAAGTGATTTGTTTGCCTGGCTCAGGCTCACCCTCACTTCAAAGCACAGCGTGGTTGTGTGCTCACATTGTCAGGTGGATGTCCTGAGTACAAGAAAATGGAGTTTACAGTGACCACAAATGGATAAACTTTGAAAAAAGCTGAACTGGGCAAGTCTCAGACACATTTCTCTTGGTTCTACTCATTGAAAACATGTTCTTACTTTCTCATGAGCTCTCCTCCCGATGAAGCGTTAGGATGAATTCCATTCTGCTCATCCCATGCAGGTAATAAATACTGCAAGACCCCTCTGAAAAAAGGGATAAAATTCTGGTATCTTTGCCAAGATTCTCATGTTTGCATTCAATGAAACACATTCCAAGGTGACGGAAAATAGAGTTTCTGGTTTGTAGAAAATTCACTTCTTGATGGTTTTCAATTTGGTTTTGGACCTCAGTTTTTAGGTTCATCAGCTTTGAAGCACGCTGGGTCCTGGCTCAACTGGTTTCTGACCTGGGGAAGGCTTGGAACGAAGTATTTCAAATTAACAGCATTTTATTTGGAAAAATTAATATAATTTTAAAAGTCCACTACTTTATACTGCTGATCAGTTGGCTTTTTTTGTGCCAAAGAACCAGACCCTGCCCCAGCTGCCTGGAAGCCTTGTGTTTTCCCTGGGTGTGCTCAGGAAGACACAACAGCAGGGACTTCAGTATCTCCTCTGGCAATTCACCCTTACATAAGCTACAGCTTCTCCCCTTGCAGATGCGAGGCTGGAAGTGCAGCTTTTGTGGCTGGCTGCAGCTCTGATGGTAAATGTAAAATACACTGACTATTTACAGTGAAGAGGGTATCAGCCCCACAGCAACAGGACTGCAAACTGCCAGCGGTTCTGAACTGCCAATTCACTTCCATAGTAACTGGGATAAGGCCTTAGAGGGGAAGAAACATGACAAGGAACATGGCAAAATATGAAGCCCCTTTTCTTTAGTAGCAACTGCTCTGCTTCCACAGCTGGCAGTGAGGGAACACACATGAAGAGAGCCTGAAGTCTCTTTATATCCAGTGTATAGCTTCTGCTAGCAAAGGACATATAAGAAATTCTTGCCCCATGTAAAGAGATGGGGTAAATTAATTAATGCGAGATGGTATATAAAAACATTAACAGTTTATTAATATTAAATATTAATAACTCGCATCACCCCCATNTGACAGTACCCAAGGCGATGTTGCTGTCGGTAGCCGTCAGTGGCTTTAGAGTCTCCCTGAGCTTCTGGGGAAAGGAGGCAGACGATCTCTGACCTGTTCCTGGCTCTCTGGACGATCTGTATTCTCTCCAGGGCTTCTGTCTGGGCAGAAGGCTTCCAGGTACAGGCAGGATGTCTTGCGGTGTCACGCTGGCTGTGCAGGCCAAATGCGTGGAGGTATAAGAGGCAGCAGGCACGGGCACACCTTGTAATGGCAAAGGGCAAAAGGCAAAGGCGGTGTGCTCTCTGCTGATCTCCCTTTTATCCAATACAGCCCGAGACCAATGGGCCTTTGGACACAGGATAGCCAATGAAATGGCAGTTACTCAAGATTTTCCCATATTAGGTGAAGCCATAGGCTTCCTTTACCCTTCTTTGGGAAGAACATGGGCCTTGCACAAGGAAACCGTGTGCACCTTGTTTACAGCAGGGTCTGGCCAGGCCACAGACCCCAGACTTGGTGGTGCCAGGCCCTTTGTCCCTTTTCCCGCGGTTGCTCTCCCCAAAACAGCAGGAGGGAGAGGAGAAACACATGCCTGGGCAAGCCAGGAAAGGTATAAGCCCAATTTGGCCTGCCTAGGCCTACCACGACACCCCAAAAACTTATTCCTTTTGGGATGGTTTAAGTTGGCACCATGTCACAGAGCCAGTACACACCTAGTTGTATCCCTCTGAGCACCCTTGTCTTCCTGGCATGGTGGGTGTTGGTGGTGTAGCCATGAGCACTCACAGCACACTGTGGACAGCCAAAACAGCCTTCCCACCCTGCTGAGCTGCACTGTGTGTCCTGTGCTGCTCTTGCTCATTGTTCTTGCAGGTGATCGCAGACGGTGTGCTGAAGGGTTGGGTGGTTTTCTTTAATGAGAGGAAAGCAGGCTGTGCTAGAATCACTTGACTCATATGCAAGGGGAGCTGGTGGAAGGAGAAGCACAGGCCTGATGCGTCTCCACCAAGAATGACAATGGAAAATGATCAGTCCTTTTTCAGAAGGCTGCTTTTTTTAGAAGGCTTTGCTGCTTTCTCAACTTGCTCCTGCTCAGCTGGAGGATCTTGTGTTGTCTTTTCCCAGCAGAGAAAAGCATCTGCCATAGAAATTGTAGGCACCACTAGCCAATGTCCAGATTTGGGAACCTGATGTGCATTGTCTCAGAGGCTTAGTGTGCTTTGCTCTGCGCCTGCTGCTGGTAAAGGAGTTACTTGCAAATTGGCTTTGAAATGTTCTGACTTAATGGTTTTAATTTCTGTGGAAAAACAGGGGAAAGAGAAAGATGATCATAGCAGACATCTTTACATTGTTATTGAACTATCTGGATGAAAGAGAGGATCCCGAAAGTTCTCTGATTATTTGAAATGTTTTCATTTCCTTGGAAGAGCCCTTGCAGCAGTGGTTTCTGTGGTTCTGTCTGGCACTCCCCAGCAGCTGCTGCCCATTCTCTTACAGGTCAGATAGAACACACATAGCCTCTGGAGTTGCAGGACTATGTGTTCCTTGACATGTTTTGTCTCTGTGACAGTCCCCAGTCCTCATCTGAAGTTGCAAAAGTCTGCACAAAGATGAAGGCTTGAGAATCATATTGCACAAATGGAAGCCACCTCTATTTGACCCCTTAGTGCCCACAATCTTTGCTAATAAAGATTCACTGTGTAGCTCCCCATTTAAAGTGGCAGTTGGAGGCTCAGATAAAAAATCAGTTATCCAGTGTTTGAAATACCTGTTTAGCTGCTGGGAGCCACTATTTGATCTTGAGCAGGATACTTGGATGTGTTCATTTTTAAGTGTCAGGTAGTTCGATGACTTCACCCAGCATTTACATTTTATAGGCATACACGTAACCTAAAGAGCAAAAGGAAAGTTTTCCGTTTCCTGTAAACATTTTTATATAGAAGTGTCATATGGAAGGCTGTTGGATGAAAAAAAACACTGTATTGTCGAGTGCCTGGAAAAAATCACTCGGGCACTATTTTAATTCTTGGCAGTAACTACTCCAATGTATACTGTTTATTTAAGAAATCGAGAATACTGGTCCTGAATTGACTTTCTTAGGATGCTGTGCGCAGAGCCAAGAACAGGGGATCTGCATACGGACAACTGTGTAGAGGCTGTCCCTTTGGGACAGTAAGACCATGTAAGGTTGCAGAAGGATTGTGACCATTTTACCTGGAGTTTAACTCAGACCACACTGAGTTAGTAGTGCCCTAAGCCTTTGATTAAAGCAAGTGAGCCTAAAGGCCAGTAGTCATTAGGTGATTTTCTTTATACCACAATAGGCACTGACAGAGAATTCTCTCTGTCTTTTCAAGCTCTTTAGATTGGTTGGAAGGTGTTAAACACAGCACTTTCCTAGGGCTTTCATCTTTATGGAAACAGTTTTATGCTGCTCTCTTTGTGTAATTATAGTAATATCTGAGGGAAAAAAAAAAGAAGAGCAGAGAAAGGAAGAACCTGGAAAAGCTTGGAGATATCCAAATGAGACAAGCAAAAACAGAGTTTGGAAGAACAAAGTGTAGATCAAACATTTGGGAAATACGGCACAGCACATTTTGTCCTTTCAGGTGGCAAAAGGATTTTGGTCCTTAATTTTGTGTTTAATCTTGTATCCCACCACAGAAATAAAGGTTGAGTGATCTTTTGCCTGACAACAGAACCACACTTAGAATTTTGAGCCCTGGTCCACCCCTAGTGGAAAACAAGTGCCAGTAAGAAACAAAACCATCTCTTTAATAGGGGAAGTGGTGGCACAGGTCATCATCTGTTTTGACAACTCATTCTCTCTTGTGTCATTTGTTGTTTCTGCTGTTATCTGTAGGAGTGATCAAGGAGGCTGATATGTCATTGAGAGCAAGAGAGAGGTTGCACATGAAGCACGTCTTCTGTACAGCCTTTAATTGAACCTCCCCTGCTGCTTTTCCAGGCTGGTGGATTTTCTGCACCGACTGAGCTGCAGGCAGTGCCTTCAGAGAAGCTGAGTTAGCATGACAGCTTGGCTGGAGCAAAAGTCTTGAAAGATGTCAGAACTGAAAACTTTAAGAGGCGAAGAATCATTGATAATGGTAGATGGAAAACAGTTAAATAAAAAATAGAGGAAGGCAACCATAAAGGACAGTAAAATGCAAAATGGAGGAAGACAGGATGAAGCCTTTCAATGTTTAAAGCACTTTCTTTATACATACCCAGTTCTGGACATATGAGCTGGTCCATGCATCTAGATAGTTTACCAGGAAACCTCTACAATTTAAATGTCCCAATTTAATTTTTGTGATGCCCCTCAATTTAAAAAAGGCTTTGAGATGCTTGAATGTGTCCAG
>VWYK01065417.1:7389-22952 GCA_013399775.1 Semnornis frantzii | reverse complement strand
CTTCCAACTTGTAACATTCTGTGGTCCTGTGACCCGAGAATCTCTTAGACAAATGACAGTTTTAAACAGTTGCATCAATCAGGCTGCAAACAGCAGGCCACAGGCACCGTGGGACAGCGCATTTCCTTTCAATGGCAGCTCCGTTGTGGCTGTAGTTCAAAAACCAGCAGAAGGAAGGAACAAAATACGGCTGAGTAGTTCAAATAGGAGGATGTATAAAATGTCACACAGGGCATAGAATCAAATAGTAGCTGGGAAGGATGCCAGAAAGACTTATGGTTTCAGTTCAGAAGTGCTTTTAGTTACATGTCTTTGGGTTTTTTTCTAATTTCTTTTCTCTCCGATGGCCTTTCCTTCAAGGGCTTCTCCTGTAGTTGTTTATTAGTAAACAGCTGCTTGCAATGAAAGACAATTACTTTATAGTCATAGTGGTTTCTGCCAGATGTGCCTGTTGATTGGGGACTGGTTGAACTTCTGTTTGTTCTAATGTAATCCAGATAAGAATATGGAAGTATCCTTAAGCTGGGCAGATGACTCCCAGAAAAGCTACTTAAAGGGTTAATAACCACAAGGATTTTACACAGAACTTTTGGCCTTTAGAAATCCTTAAAGTAAAATAACTCATTAAGGCACACCAAATATATAGGCTCACAGAAGCACAGAACCATTCGGGTTGGAAAAGACCCTTGAGATCATCAGGTCCAACCATTAGCACCACTCTACCAAGTTCACTAAACTGTCTCGCTGAGTACCACATCTAAACAACCTTTAAACACATCCAGGGATAGTAACTCATCCACCTCCCTGGAAGCCTGTTTCAGTGAACAAGAAGTTCCTAATGTCTAGCCTAAACCTTCACTGGCGCACCTTGAGGTTGTTTCCTCTTGTTCTATCACCAGTGAGAAGAGACCACCACCTACCTCTTTATATTGTCCTTTCAGGTAGTTGTAGAAGGTGGTGAGGTCTCCCCTCAGCCTTCTCTTCCTCAAACTAAACAGTTCCAGTTCCCTCAGCCACTCCTCATAAGACTCATTCTCTAGCCCCTTCACCAGCTTAGCTGCTCTTCTTTGCAGCCACTCCCAACACCTCAACGTCTTTCTTGTAGTGAGGTGCCCAAAATTGCACCCAGTACTCCAGGTGTGGCCTCACCAGTGCCGAGTACAGGGGGGCTATCACTTCCTTACTCTTGCTGATCACACTGTTGGTCACACTTACATGAAAGCTTTTATATAGATATATTGTTGTTGGCCATAACAACCCCAAGCAGTGCTACAGGCTGGGGACAGAGTGGCTGGAGAGCAGCCAGGCAGAGAAGGACCTGAGGATGCTGGTGGATAGCAGCTGAACATGAGCCAGCAGTGTGCCCAGGTGGATAGGAGAGCCAGTGGCATTCTGGCCTGGATCAGGAACAGTGTGGCCAGCAGCACAAGGGAGGTTATTCTGCCCCTGTACTCAGCACTGATCAGGCTGCACCCTGAGTGCTGTGTCCAGTTCTGGGCCCCTCAATTCAAGAGAGATGTTGAGGTGCTGGAAGGTGTCCAGAAAAGGGCAGCAAGGCTGGGGAGGGGCCTGGAGCACAGCCCTGTGAGGAGAGGCTGAGGGAGCTGGAGGTGTGCAGCCTGCAGAAGAGGAGGCTCAGGGCAGACCTCATTGCTCTCTACAGCTACCTGAAAGGAGGTTTTAGCCAGCTGGGGTTGGTCTCTTCTCCCAGGCAACCAGCAACAGAACAAGGGGACACAGCCTCAAGTTGTGCCAGGGCAGGGTCAGGCTGGATGTTAGGAGGAAGTTGTTGCCAGAGAGAGTGATTGGCATTGGAATGGGCTGCCCAGGGAGGTGGTGGAGTGGCCATCCCTGGAAGTGTTTAAGAAAAGCCTGAATGGGGCACTTAGTGCCATGGTCTGGTTGATTGGCTAGGGCTGGGTGTTAGGTTGGACTGGATGAGCTTGGAGGTCTCTTCCAACCTGGTTGATTCTATGATATATATACAAACATATCTATATAATTACTATCTGTACAGTATCTGCCTAGATACTATATGTGTGTTCAAAAACATGCAGATGTGATGTTTCATGATATGGTTTATATGGTTTAATGGCTGTGGTGGTGTTAGGTCAATGGTTGGCCCTGATCTTAGAGGTCTTTTCCAACTGAAATGATTCTATGATGTGTATATAAAAAAGGGAAAGATCATTACAAACATTCATCGAGCTCCTCCTGTAAGATAGCTGTTTGAGAACACTCTGAAGTAAGACACTTGCTTGGTGTTTAGGTACAACAGTACAAGAATTGCTGCTGTCATCAGTTGGAGTCTTGCTTGTCCAAGCTGCTTAAAAGATGGTATTTATTTGAGACAGAAATCTGTTAAGAGTCAGATAGTCTTAAAATCTGTTAAGATATAGTTCAAATCTGTAAAATACAAATTATCTATTTGAATTTACATAGTAACCACTCTCTCTGAAAAATATGCTGCTAGGTAATTGGAGTTGAGTGCCTGATACAAGCTGATGGTTCAGTTGGGATGATTTTGTCTGGTGTGGAGTGGAAAAGGGATTGAACTCTGGGAGCTTAACATTTTGTAGACTTGAAGACCAGGTGAAAGATGCCAAACTAGAACATTGCTCATGTTGTTAACCTGAGTGTGTTCTCACATCAGGAAAACATTGTCTCTAGAATCACAGAATTAATCATGTTGGAAAAGATCTTTGAGATCATTGAGTCCAAACTAACACCTTCTAATGAACTAAACCATGGCACCAAGTGGCTTATCCAGCCTTCTCTTAAACACCTCCAAGGATGGGTACTCCACCACCTCCCCAGGCAGCCCATTCCAATGCCAATCACTCTTGCTGTGAAGAACTTCTTTCTAACATCCAGCCTGAACCTACCCTGGCACAGCTTGAGCCTGTGTCCTCTTGTTCTGGCTGCCTGAGGGAAGAAACTAACCCCCACCTGGCTACAACCTCCCTTCAGGTAGTTGTATAGTGTTGCTGGGGTAGCTGGAAGGCCATTCTGGAGCAATGTCAGCAATGAGGTTGCTTCCAAAAATCAGTCACCTCCTCCTACTTGCCTGGGAGAACCAGGCATATGGGAGCACTAGGATATGGGAAATACAATTTAACACAGACAGGTCACTGTAGCTGCACTTGATAATGCTTTATCTAAGTACAGAGGAGAGTGGATATTGTAATCTAAAAGACTCAAGCTTCTATGAACATCATCATTATATCCTAGTCTATAGATCGTTACTGATCTTCATTTCATGTATAAAATGGTAAACACTGAGCTGAGAGTTACCACTCAGGGATAAGATCTGAAGGTTGTTATGGATCCGTGGACACATCAGTGCAGTGTTCAATAACAACTGAGAAAGCAGAGCTGCTGTTTGTAGCTTTTAGAAAAAGATAAGAGAGCCCAAGGTAGAAAGTATCACCTGCTGCTGTGATTGCTGGGGCATCTGGGTTGTCTGCAGTTCAGGAGTTTCCAACACTGAAACAGTGTAATGGAACTGGGGACAACATCTGGAGAAGGACACCAATTGAGGAGCGATTCCAGGGGCAAGTCAGTACAATAAAGGATAAGTATGATGGACAGGAGGAAGAACGGGTGAGTTACAGAGCTGCATCTTAGATCTTTAAGCAGTATATGGGAGGCCAAGAAGGGTATTGGGTTATTAGCTCAGGGATAGCCATGATGTGCAGTTTGACCCTAGGTTAGCCATATTGCAGTAAAAGCTAATGGAAGCAGCTCATCTGTATTTATGAGGTATATGGCTTGCCAAGGTCACAAAAGAACCCAGAGGCCCTGAATACCCTCATCTCCCAGGTGGCACTTACATACTTCAGTGAAGCCTCTGCCTTCCTTCTTCCACAGACTCATTTTCATAGCCATTTTCCCCAGCCAGCTCTCATTTCCTTCAGTAGGTGCCTGTGGAGGGTTAGGAACCTTCCCCCTCCACTCCCCGACTATTGGAATTTACCAGGCTACCTCAGAGGGCTCGGAAATAAGATGAAGCTATCCTTAGAGCACAGTAAAATTTACAAGCATATCTACACAATATATTTACAAGTATTTACAATTATATACAAGTTAGAAATAATACAGAAATCCAAACGCCCTCCTGGCTAAAGAAAAGTGCCCAGAAGGAGCTCAAAGCTACCTTCTCTACACTCTCTTTTCTCCCTCTACTTTCCCAGCCAGGCAAACAAAACCACCCAGCAATACTCACCTTATTATTTGTTGGAGGAGTGGTTAGAGCAGAGTGAAGGAGAAGACAACAGGAGCAGCATCACAGTACAAATTGTTGACAAATTGTTTGAATTTTGGCTTTTAATGCCTCTCAGCAAGCCAATTAATGATGTAGACTGCATCATAGTTTCCTTTTTAAAACCAATGATGTGTTTTCTCTCATTAAAATATTCCAATTAGCCTCAAACCAGCACAGTACTGTTACCACTGGCATTTGCATTGCGTGTCCTATCAGACAGCCAACCCTGTCCTGGGCTGCAGCAAGAAAAGCATTGCAAGCAGGGTGAGGGAGGAGATTCTGCCCCTTTACTCTGCTCTCCTGAGACCCCAGTTGGAGTATTGTGTGCAGTTCTGGAGTCCCCAACATAAGAAGGGCATGGAACTGTTTGAGTGAGTCCAGAAGAGGCCACGAAGATGCTCAAGAGAGCTGCCGCAGCTCCACTATGAGGACAGGCTGAGAGAGTTGGGGCTCTGGAGCCTGGAGAAGAGAAGGCTTCCAGGAGACCTTGGAATGGCCTTCCAGTATCTGAAGGGGGCTACAGGAAGGCTGGAGAGGGATTATTTACAAGGTCTTGTAATGACAAGCCAAGGGGCAATGGGTTTGAACTGTCAGAGGGGAGATTGAAAGTGGATGTTAGGAGGAAGTTGTTTGCAGTGAGGGTGGTGAGACACTGGCACAGGTTGCCCAGGGAGGTTGTGGCTGCTCCCTCCCTGGAGGTGTTCAAGGCCAGGTTGGATGAGGCCTTGAGTGACCTGCGCTAGAGAGAGTTGTCCCTGCCTATGACAGAGGGTTGGAACTAGATGATCTTTGAGGCCCCTTCCAACCTTACCATTCCATGATTCTATGATCAAGCCCAGGCAAAGCCACCAGGAGCCACATCCCACCTCTTGCTCCTCCACCTGCCACCTCCATCTTGCCCCATCCCCTCATACCCACCTTTGCCCTGGCCTCAATGGGAACCTCTACTCCTCCCCACCTCTGTGCCCCATGCAGGGATTACACAGCACCCCAGAGACTGAGGTGCACAAGGGCAACAGATGTGAACAATAAAGCCAAAAGAAATCCAATTATCTCATACTTCTCAGCTGAAGTTTATGGCTGGGAAAAGAATATAATAGTATGGCATAGGCACATAAAATTGATGGAAAATTCACCTAAACCCACCTGTAAAACTATATTTTGTTAGTGATTTTCCCTGTCAGCATTATCTGCACAGATTTATGGGCTGGAGGCGTTTCCAGCAGCAAATAAAAATGCTGGGGAAGAAGACTGTGTCTAGGCCCCATCCACCCTATAATTAAGTTTTGACAGCTGAGTTAAAAGATTCTGTAATTCCCCAGATCATGTTTCAGATCAAGACTGGCTGAAGTGATGAGCAGTACTCCCAGAGGTGTGTGAACTCTTGCCCCACTCAGGGAGCTGAGCCCTCTGCTGATGCCAGCACTCTGGTGGTAGCACGAGCTAGCAGGGCAGCGTGGTCCCATGGACTCTGCTTCAGAGGCAGGCTAGGTTTTAAGGCAGAATGTTTCTTAGAGTGGGCTCTAGAAAACTCTGGCAGCTTTTCCATCATCCAGCCATTTCCTCTCTATAATCCAGTCATGTATTTATTAAGGAGGGTGGCACCAGGAGAGCTCAGCTGTAGCAGCCATGAGAGCACACAGGCAGAACAACTTCTACTGGAGTATCACATTTATTCCTTGCAGGCAAGCAGGCATGGGATGTGATTGATTTTTGGAAGCAACTTTATTGTTCCAGAATTGCCTTCCAGCTACCCCAGCAACTCTCTACAACTGCCTGAAGGGAGGTTGTAGCCAGGTGGGGCTGGTCTCTTCCCCCAGGACAGAACAAGAGGACACAGTTTCTAACTGTGCCAGGGAAGGTTTAGGGTGGATGTTGGGCAGAAGTTCTTCACAGCAAGTGATTGGCATTGGAATGGGCTGCTGGGGGAGATGGTGGATTCAGCATCCCTGGAGGTGTTTAAGAGGAGTCTGGATGAGGCACTTAGTGCCATGGTTTAGTTAATTAGAAGGTGTTATATGATAGGTTGGACTTGAAGATCTCAAAGGTCTTTTCCAACCTGGTTAATTCTGTGATTTCAGAACACAGAATTATGGCTGTTGGGTTCAACCAACCCAACACATCCTAGCTGGCCTTACTCCAGCACTCTCCTTGGCTTTAAGCAGACCTTTTGTGCCCCTCTTTGTCACCTGATGCATTTGCAGAGAACAATCAAACACCTCCAATATCAAAACTCTCTGGGAAGGGATACCACAGTGTTTTCAAGATGTGCTGCTTACTCCCTCTCAGTCCACAAGTTCCCAGGATAGTCTCTTTCTCTCTTTAGGTTGGTCTCATTCATTAAAGCAGGCATCTAAGTTAGGAAATGCAACCTGTCACCTACAAGGGACACCAGCCCCCTGCCAGAGGCAAGCAGGAGTCTAGATGTCTTTAGTGCCCTGGTCTGAATTTGGACTGAAAGCAGCACAGTTCCTTATCCTGGCTGCTAAGCAGAATTCATGATGCTGATGTTTTCCTGGATGTTTGCTTACTTTCTGTTCCTGGCTCACAGAGACTCCTTACAAGTGAAGCATTTCTCCTCAGCTGTCACTTGGAGGGCAAAGAGGCAACACTTCTTCCTTTTCTCTTCCCACTTCACCACTGGGAGCTACCACAGATCAAGGTATCCTTCAGGACACATTTTCTCTAGTCCTTGAGTTTACCACTGCCACAAAATACTCCATACCTCTGTGCTTGTAGTTGCGTGGCAAAGCTCTGGGCCATGCTGCTGTCCTCTGGAAACTTTCCAAACCTGCCTGCATGCATTCCTGTGCGGTCTGCTCTAGGTGACCCTGCTTTTGGCAGGGAGGTTGGACTCAGTGATCATGAAGGCCACAAAGATGCTCAGAGGGCTGGAGCAACTCTGCGATGAGGACAGGCTGAGAGAGTTGGGGATCTGCAGCCTGGAGACCTTATAGTAGCCTTCCAGTATCTGAAGGGGGCTACAGGAAGGCTGGGAGGGACTATTGACAAGGTCTTGTAATGACAGGACAAGGGGCAAAGTGTTTAAACTGGCAGAGGGGAGATTGAAACTGGATGTTAGGAGGAAGTTGTTTGCAGTGAGGGTGGTGAGACACTGGCACAGGTTGCCCAGGGAGGTTGTGGCTGCTCCCTCCCTGGAGGTGTTCAGGGCCAGGTTGGATGAGGCCTTGAGTGACCTGTACTAGTTGGAGGTGTCCCTGCCTATGGCAGGCGTGTGGAACTAGATGATCTTTGAGGTCTCTTCCAACCTTAACATTCTATGATTCTATCTCTGGAGCTCCCTTCCAATTTCCAGTGTTCTGTGATTCTGTGAAGGCTCTTCTGTTTCAACAGATTGGCAAAATTATGGATATGGTCCAAATCCAACACTGGTCTTCCC
Source organism: Semnornis frantzii (assembly GCA_013399775.1). Taxonomy (NCBI): domain Eukaryota; kingdom Metazoa; phylum Chordata; class Aves; order Piciformes; family Ramphastidae; genus Semnornis; species Semnornis frantzii. The sequence continues at coordinate 15,288 of VWYK01065417.1, read as the reverse complement.
TAATGAGCTCTGGACCAGAATAGGATTAAATTTCCATGCAAAAGGTATTTTCTGTTTCAGGTATTTGATTAAAGACTGATTAGGCATTAACATAAAAGATGTTGACATTTAAAAATTGCCATTGTAATTGTGCCAATTTGCATTCTAAATGAGCACAATTATCTAAAGGAGCAAAAGCTGTAGCATAAAACACTCTTAGCTGCTGCTACTAACCAGCAACTGTAATCTGATCTATTAATCAATTACCCAGATAAAAGTGAAATAGTCTCAAGTTCCAATTATACCTAAGGAAAGTTTGATTTCAAGAAATCAATTGATATGCAAGTCAAAACTGCACTGCAGGCATGAAAGTATAATATTTTGGATAATTGGTTCTAGGAAAGGGGAAAAAAAAAAAAACACAAAACCAAAACACAAATTGCAAAAATATCTCCAAAAGAAAGTGTCTTTAATTGCATATAAAGTAGTTTATGATGATTTCCTGTAATTAAGCCCCTGATTTGCTGGGACTAAGGCTTTTTGCAGATGACTAAGGTATTTTTGATTCACACAGTCCTCACTAAACCAGAAAAGCAGAGTTGCTGCTGTATTTAAATGCACGATCATAGCCTTAGCTTTTCATGTAGTATTTATCCACCCCAAATGTAATTCCAAGGCTTTGTGTAAGACCTGAAAGGGCCATGACAAGGCTGCCCAGCTGGCCTTCCTTGCAATGCCACTGCCTCTGGTCAGAAACTTCATGTTTGCTTTGGGTCTCATTCCCAGACTATATCAGATGGATGCAGCAGCAGGAGGTTACAGAATCACAGAACTTTAGAGGTTGGAAGGGACCTCCAGAGATCACTGAATCCAACCCCCCTGCCAAGGCAGGATCACCCAGGGCAGATTGCACAGGAATGTATCCAGGTGGGTTTTGAAACTCTCCAGAGAAGGAGACTCCACAACCTCTCTGGGCAGCCTGCTCCGGTGCTCTGTCACCCTCCGTCCCCCTTTACTCTGCTCTCATGAGACCCCACGTGGAATACTGTGTACAGTTCTGGAGCCCCCAACACAAGAAGGACATTGAACTGTTGGAGCAGGTCCAGAGGAGACCATGAAGATGGTCAGAGAGGTGGAGAACCGCCCCTATGAGGACAGGCCGAGGGAGTTGGGGCTGTTGAGCCTGAAGAAGAGCAGGCTCCAGGGAGACCTTAAATATGAACTCTTCATGTTCCTGGAGGTAACAATCATGTGGAGCCAGCTGTGTTCATGTTGTGGTGCCCCCCAGGCAGCAGCACCAGCTCCTGCCTTCACTGCCACTCCTTCAGCATCCCTGGGCAAGTCCCCAGACTGCTTGGTCTTTGTCTCTGTAGTTTTGAAGGGTGGATTGCAGGCCACTCACCTCACTCCTGGGATTCTTTCAAGGTGAAAAGGTTCTTAAATTTGGTTAAAGAGGACACCCGAGGAAGATCTGGACGAAATGGCCTGGGGGAAATAGGTGAGATGTACTTCTAGCAGTGTTACACGGCAGGCAACTTTCATGGACATCAGATGCTAGTAGTATGAGGACTTCCCTGTTTTGAAGATAGAGCTCCCTCTTCATCCTGCCTGCTTCCAAGACCGCTGGTGAATGGTAGTCTGTATCTGTTCTCTTAACTCGATTGTTAAACTGAAGCTAAGATCTTAAAACTTCAGTTGCACTTTAGTTTCTGAAGAACACTGTGGATAAGAACCTTCTACCTCTGATATTCTTCTTTATTTCTGCATGGTCCATGACAGGCTAAAGCACATTTAAGCCAGTTTTGTGATCTTTTTGTCAGTGAGAAGCCAAAAGGGGAGAAAGCCACCTCATTGTCTTCTTTTCCTAGCATCCTCCCAAACCTCATGTCACTACCTCCATAATGCCCAGAACTGGATGCAGTACTCCAGATGTGGTCTCACCAGTGCAGAGCAGAGGTAGAGATGATTTAATACAGACCAACTCAGTCACCCAGACCCATGGCAGGGAGCTTAGCATTTCCTTTTCTTCAAGAAACTTGAATCTGTTGAAAGTATCTGTACATGATAGTGCTGCATTTGCTGGCCCTCTCCTCCTGATTGTCTGCTCATCTCATCCTGGCATGGATGCTCCTTAAATTGGGAAAATATTTGGCTTTCACAGAGGGAATTCAGTGGCTTGTGGCATCCTAAGCATTTGTAAAGATGGGCGGCACTAAGCATTAAGAATCAAACATTTTGGTTTCCAGCTTCACAGAGATGCTTCAGTGCTGATGCAGAGCTGAGAGGAAGTGCTGTCACTTGCCACAAAGATGGTTTGAATGATTTGGAAGTTGCCACCTCTCTCACACACAGTATTGAAGGTGTGCCATCCTGCACTTGGTGCTTAGATTTGAAGATCAGCTCTTTTGTATCCACGTTCGAGATGGCTGTTCCTGTGCAGCTTGCTCTAGCTGACCCTGCTTTGGCAGGGAGGTTGGACTAGATGATCTCCAGAGGTCCTTTCCAATCCCTCACATTCTGTGATTCTATCTGTTTGTGGTTGTGCTGTACATACCGCTGCAGTGTTTGCATCCCTCCTCAGCTGAAGGCATGCCCTGGGAAGGTTGCTGGCTACAGCTTCAGAGGAGAGGGAGCAGGGATGTTAATGCTGGGGCAAGGAGCCACTGACCTGCCCCTCTGGCACGCAGGTTTGCAAATCAGATGTGACACGGGGAGAAGCAGGGCATAGTTTAATAAGCACTGCTGAGCCCTACGCTGAGGGCAGCCAGCAAAACAACACAGATGCTTCCCTGTTTCTGACCTGCCTTTTCTTCCCACCCTGCAGTCGCTGCCTTTCTGTCTCCAACAGCAGCAGATAACAAGAATTTTTCCTTGCTTCACTCTGGATCACAGCAACATGCAGAAGTATGTCCAAGCCTTTCTTTTTTTATCAAATCATCTGGCTTCAGGTTTACACTTTGTGATCTGCAAAACCACAGGATATGTAGCAGTTTCACCTTGCAGACACTCAGAGGCACAAGGAGCTCACTGAGGAGCTGGGCAATGACCCATGCACTGCAGCTGGGCAGTGTTTTTCATGCTGCTAGGGAAGGATTCGATTGAACTTGTTTTAAGCACAGATTCTGCTTGAAGGCTGAAAAGTTTAGGTTTGTGTTTGCTGTGTACAGTGGTTACACCTCACAGGGAATGCATTTGTGGCATTTCCTACTGCACAGAGGAGAAATTTCCCTTTGTGCAGTGAAGCGTCCCAGTCGGAGCTGCATCCTCTACCTATTTTCTGTATTACAAAGGCTTTCCCATGAGAGATTGAGACTGGATATTAGAAAGAAATTCTTTACAGTAAGGGTAGCGAGACACTAGAATAGGTTGCCCAGAGGGGTTGTGGATGCCCCCTCCTTGGAGGTGTTCAAGGCCAGGTTGGACAGGGCTTTGAGCAGCTTGTGCTAGTGGAAGGTGTTCTTGCTCATGGCAGGGGGGGGTTGAAACTAAATGGTCTTTAAGGTCTCTTACAACCTAAAGCATTCTATGATTGTATGCATGAAGTGTGTGTGTGTGTGTGTGTGTGTGTGTGTGTGTGTTAAAAAAATAGGTTAAAAGTCTTTATGAACCTGTCTCTATACAGTATCAATTACTGCATTTCTTTCTTCTGCTTTTTTTCCCCCCCAAGATTTGTTCCTCAGAGACCTACTCTTTCAGCTCTGTGATGTGACTTAGGGACTGGTTTGAGCCTTACTCTTACTGAGGAGCCAGGAACCATGTAAGATAGCCTGACCCTGTCCTTTGCTCTCGTTTTTCTCCCAGAGGAAATACTTAGGGTAGCTGAGCCACAAACAGCAGGTTGTAGGGCACCTCTGTTCTCAGGCAGGAGGAAGAAAGCAGTTTTAAAGCTGAATGTCTTTCCATCTCTACCCTCAGAGCCTACCTTTCTGTCCAAATCTTGCCTCACTCCATGCCACTGAATTTGTTAAATGTGTATACTTAGCCTTTGCTGCTATGATGAACTTTGATTGAAGCAGTGGGAGAAGTGTGCTGTGCCAGCCAGGCCACACAGTTAAAGGCTGGAGCTGCTGCTAGAGGAGGAAGCTGCAGGTCCACGAGGTCTTGCAAAAAGACAAGAAGAATAAGAATGTGCTTCCTTTGTTGTATTCCTCTAGAAATGGGAAATACCTCTGCCTCACTGGAGACATGAGCAGTAAACCTTCCTCTCTTCTGTTAATCTAATAAAAGCCAGCCAGAGGGATACTGCTTTTCCCAGGAGTGAGATTGGAGCTTTAGTGCTGGTGATTAAGCAGTGCTGGAAACAAGATGATGCATGCATGCATGAGCAGAGCACTTAACCAGCAGCATTCACAAGAGGTTGGACAACATTTCCAAGGCCTGAAATAAGAATGGAGTCTTCTTTTTTATGAAAAGTAATGAATTATTTTCTTCCTTCCTCACATCTTTCTGCACCTCCTCTATAAATCTCAGCAAAGCCTCCTTTGGTTGAGATTTCATCTGAGGCAGTCTCAGGGAAAAAGAACCTTTGAAATTAGAAAACATCAGTTCAAGAATCTCCTGGAGGCAAGTAGGTACAGCAAATGTCCCCTACAGCAGACTGTTTTCAAGTTGGAATTAGAAGAAGCCATGCAAGGCTCACACCATGACTCAACTTTGCACGTTGCTCATTATCTTCAAGTAGCAAGCAGCAGTTTACATACAGCTGAAAACTGTCCACTTCTGGATGTAATCACATTAAAGAAAAGAATGTGATGTAACAGAATGAGGATGTAAGTAAATCAAGCTGTATACCTGGCTACTGTCACATTTGCAAGTTGTAGTGACAGGATGAGAGGGAAGTGGGTTTAAGCTTGACAAGGGCTGATTTAGACTGGATATTGGGAAGAAATTCTTTCCAGTGAGCGTGGTGAGACACTGAAACATTGCCCAGGGATACTGTGGATGGTCCTTCCCTGGAGGTGTTCAAGGCCAGGTTGGATGAGACCTTGAGCAGCCTGAGCGAGTGGAAGGTGACCCTGCCCATGGCAGGGGGGGCTGGAACTGGATGATCTTTAGAATCCTTTCCAGCTCAAACCATTCTGTAAATCTACAGGTCTATGAACCAGTCAAGAGAGGAAGTATTGCCCAAATGTACAACAAACATCAGCAAGCGGATAAGCTGAAATCAAAAGGTATTTTTTCTCTAAGCCTTCTGTCCAGTGATTTCATTTCTCACCTGCACTTTTTTTTTTTTTTGTTTCAAGAGAAAGTGCAAATTCTTAGCCAGAAGTGCTCCTTTAAGGGCAACAGCAGCTATGTACAATAAAGCACAAAGGCAACACAATGACCAACATTTACTCCTGCCTTTCTGCTACTCCGACCTGCTCTAGCCTTCTGACATTTAAGTTTCTCAAGCTCAGTTTAGCAGGACAGAGTCAGAGGTCATATGTAAGATGATATAAGCTTTATGTCACTAAGTACGTGTGAGTTTAACTTGGTACAACGTAAGGCTGAATGTGGCTGGAAAAAGTGCAACAATACCCTCCTGCCTCCCACTCCTCTGGCTTTCATAGCTGGAGCAGAGCAAGCTGGCTGCATGCAAACAGGTCTGTATTTGTATTGCAAATCAGCTACTGAAAAACAAGCAAACAAATGAAAACCAAGGAAAAAGTGCTTGTCCATGTCATGGAAGGCAGGTGGTCAAGGCACCCTTGAGAAAGTTCAAACAGGAGCATGCCAGAGGAATCATAGAATCAGACAGGTTGGAAGAGACCTCCAAGCTCATCCAGCCCAACCTATCACCCAGCCCTAGCCAATCAACCAGACCGTGGCACTAAGTGCCCCATTCAGGCTTTTCTTAAACACCTCCAGGGATGGCCACTCCACCACCTCCCTGGGCAGCCCATTCCAATGCCAATTACTCTCTCTGGCAACAACTTCCTCCTAACATCCAGCCTGACCCTGCCCTGGCACAACTTGAGGCTGTGTCCCCTTGTTCTGTTGCTGGTTGCCTGGGAGAAGAGACCAACCCCAGCTGGCTACAACCTCCTTTCAGGTAGCTGTAGAGAGCAATGAGGTCTGCCCTGAGCCTCCTCTTCTGCAGGCTGCACACCCCCAGCTCCCTCAGCCTCTCCTCACAGGGCTGTGCTCCAGGCCCCTCACCAGCCTTGGTGCCCTTCTCTGAACACATTCCAGTACCTTAACATCTCGCTTGAATTGAGGGGCCCAGAACTGGACACAGGACTCAAGGTGTGGCCTGATCAGTGCTGAGCACAGGGGCAGAATAACCTCCGTTGTCATGCTGGCCACACTGTTCCTGATCCAGGAAAAATTACTGACAAGAGAACAATCTTCTGGGAATAATATAAACTGTTTGAAAGAGGACATTGGGGAGCAGCTGAAGAAAGACAGCCTGGTGAGATCTGAAGAGATGGAGATGTTCTGGACTCAGTGCTTATGGCAGGGACCCCAAATAGCAAAGTCTGCTTTTCTGCCCAAAACTCGTGTTTCGTCCTAGCCACCCAGGGTCTGCCAGGACCTAGAGATTATTTCAGAAATAAAAAGAGTCAGTCTTCAATAGCCTGTTTCTGCCACCAGCTTGAAGAAGATACCAATGGAAGAGGTTAAGAACAGGGATGCGAATAGTGATACTGTCCCAAAACTCCCAGTCCCTACAGCTTATAACCCACTATCCTTTTTTCCCTCTTTCCCCACACACTGAAACAAAGTGAAAATCAACCTTCATGTTGGGGATTGAGAAGAGAAGACAGGTTGTTTCATCTTATGCATAGGGAGAGAGATGAGGAGATGTGTTTGGGATGAGGGAAGGAGAACTGAGGAGCTAGTCTGTCCCCCTTGCAGCTGGACTGAGCTGTTAGATCAGTTGAGCCATACATGTGTGTCTTCAGCCTTAAATTAGCTCAGGATGTAATCCTTCATCTTAGCTCTTCCTGAGGAGTCGCTGCTGAAGCCCTTTTACTAATAGCAAAAATATTTATTCGGATACAGTTCTAACCATTTGTTTCCCTTGTCCCTCCAGAGACACTTGAGCAGATGCCATTTAAGTAAATGAGAGTGCTGCACACCTAATTAGAGGCTGAGAGCAGTCCACAGCCCCGTGCCAAAGTGCTACATCATCAGCTCAAATTCACAGAAACTTAATACAGAGTCATAATTTATTTGCTGCATTTAAATCACACTTCAGAAATGAAATGCAAGCCAGTACACCCAACAAACCCCTCTAATGCAGGCTGGAATAATAAATCACATAGAGGGATCCTAGATGAGGGCAAAATTGTAAGTGCACTGACATTAATGTCCTAGCACCTCCTGACTTCAGTAGAGCCAGGATTTCTTTGGTAATGTGCTCAAGGGTCTTAATTTACTAGTGGAGTAAGTCGTTTGGGATTTCCTGTTTCCCCCACAGCCACCAGTGATGTGATCAGCTCCTGATCTCAAATACTCAAATATATCAGCTGGATTTCTCTGTCAGCATCAGCTGCTTCCTTTTTTTTTTTTTTTTTCTCCTCTATCTACTTCCTAAACCTATTTTTGTGTTTCTTACTGATCTGCCTCATCAGGTGCAGTGCCTTACTTGGCTTTGAGACTTGTTTCGTGAGAGAAGCCCCAACCCAAGTTGGGGGGGCACAGACCTGCTGGCATGGGCCACAAAGATGATCAGAGGGCTGAAGCACCTCTTCTGTGAAGATAGGCTGAAAGACTTGGGCGGTTCAGCCTGGAGAAGAGAAGGCTCTGGGGAGACCTTTGAGCAGTGTCTGAAAGGAACCTACAGGAAGGCTGGGAAGGACTGTTTAGAAGCACTTGGAGTGATGGGATGAGAGGCAATGTTTTGAAACTGAAGCAGGGGAGATTTAGGTTGGACATAAGTGGGAAGTTCTGCACAATGAGGGTGGTGAGACACTGGAACAGGTTGCCGAGGGA
>VWYK01065405.1:2298-27400 GCA_013399775.1 Semnornis frantzii | reverse complement strand
AACTGTTGTCCCTCAAGTCAGTTTCCCTTTGAGGGGCTTAACTGATGGCAACAGCAGTGTAGATCCTGGCAACTGCCTTCTTGCCTGAATGCTGGTATTTAAGAGAAGGGGAAAAATAGACAATGGATAAAACTAGATGTTTTCTGATAAACTGCTTTTAAATCATCCATATAAGTCCTGACTGGTTTCTCTTCAAGTGGACCTGATTGAAGTAAAGTTGTATTTGTCAAGATCTTTGTGCCTATGTTTCCAGAAATTTGGACAGCCTATTCAGGAAAGATACATGGAACATGAAGAGAGACCAAAAGTTTTAAATGAACTGGGAAAGAAGATTCAGCTCCTTATGAAAGCAGTGGAAGCATACAAAAATAAGGTACAAGCAAATACTTAGGAAATAAGCTCTATTAAAAGTGTTGGAGTTCGGCTGTGGAGTTCTTGGTGTTTCAAAATATATCCTACTAATGAAACTGCTGTAAAGTGGCTGTTGCACTTCTGCTCCTGAAACTCTTCTCGGTTGCTAGCAAAAAAGCTAGCATGAGAACGTGAACTGAACATAGTCCCATTTTTAGGGTGACTTGCACCACTTGAAATGGCTATCCCAAGTTATGGCTGTTGCCACTGTTTCGGTAACTTGCAGAGCTGTCTGTTGAGGTTAATTAATAAAACTACAGTAAATTTGGGGTATTTTTTTCTTTGCAATGTCGTTACTAACCTGCGGTGCTTCAATGCAGATCGCTGATAAAAATTTCAAATGTCTTAATGTCCTGCCTGTCTTGTTCTGCATTGAATCTTTATACTAGTGGGTTGTGGCAATGTTATCTTATTCTATGGGGTGCCCATGAAATCCCTAGCTGGGTGAGAAGCATATATTGATTGATGATGTAATCTCTCCTTAGGATGAAAAGTATGATCACCTTGATCCTGCTGAGATGGAAAAAGTTGAAAAATACATCAATGAGGCTATGAATTGGTTGAACAGCAAAATGAATGCTCAGAACAAACTAAGTCTAACTCAGGATCCAGTTGTCAAAGTGGCAGAAATAATGTCAAAATCTGAGGTAAAAACACAAAATGATTGTATATTTACATTGTAGTAAACTGGTTTTTAAATGAGATTTTGGCCTTTGTGTTGAGCTACAATATTATACCTGCAGAGATTTTCAAGCTATGAAAAGATTCATACAGAGGGATTTGCAGTTTTATTGATGTTCAGTTCTGGCTCTTGATTTACAGCAGTGCCTATGAATAACCCTTTTTAAAATAGCCTGAGTTACATACCGCACCAGGCTTGCTAGAAAATGGGTTACCACCTAGGCTTCTTTAGGTAGTGAAAGGTATTATTTTAATTTTCTTAGACTTGATAGAATTGAGAAGTCCAATCCTTGAAAATTAAATTCAGGTCATCAAGAACCCCAACCAAATTTGTGACATNTTATGTGGAGCTTTAGCCAAATGTAGATTGTATAAGTCAGTTTAAGCTTTCCCAATATATTTTATATCAAACATACGGAATTGATATATAAATGGCAACAATCTACCTTATTTAAAGCTTTTATTGTGGATAAACCTCAGCTCCTTTATTCAGGAAAGGATACTGTATTGCACTACTGAAGCTCAAATGTAGATCTAATTGCATCTTTATTTTGGAAAAATATTGGAATTGAAGTGGCAAAACTTGTTGTCACTTGAAGCACTGACCTTTTCTAGTTATTGTATTGTTATAATTTAAATATTAAAATAGAGGTTAGTTGGCATACCTAGTCCATCTTGTTGATGTACCATGAGAATTGTATGGTCTTTTTCATATTAACTGAGTAATAGAAGCTTAAACATGGTTTAGTTTCCCATACCACTAACATGATAGCTGCAGAATGCCAGCATAACAGCTCTGCCTTGTGCTGAAATCGTCCAAGGTTTCAGCACACACTGCTGTACGTAAGGTACTCTGCTTATAGTAGGATGACGCTAATGGCAGTGGTAGAAAGTATCCAAGGACTGTTGCATAGCTTTCCCTTGAAAACGTCTTACTGCACATGTTACTATTCCTGCTGCTTTTGTTTTGAAGGAGAGCTGTATTTTGATCACACCTTGAGCTGGGGAGGAGAAACAACAGAAATTGTGCTGTGCGAGCTGGATATTAGCACCCTGGTTTGAGGTTGCTTCCGTGTTTTTAGTGCAAACTTGAAAATGCTGGGAGCTTATTTAGGCCTTAATACACAGCACATACATTTTTTTGGTCATGGCTGTAAGCAAAAGAACTTACAAACTGGATATTATTACCTAGAGATGGAATCTACTTGAGAAATTTGCATAGCTTAACAGTTACCCTTGGTCACTGACTCGATGGAATGAAAATGTCTGCAACACACTACACAGCTGAGTTGCTCTTTTATTTTGATACATCTTTGGCATTGTCAAGGTCCAGTGTCTGTTCGTATATTCCGAATGGTTCTGTCAGTCACTGAGGTGCTGTAGTACTTGCTCAAGCAAGTCACTCTGCTGTTGACTTAAAACAACTCTTCCATTACCTACACAGAAATGGGCTACTTTTGACTACGGAAAGTGTTTCTTAGAGGCACCATTGTTTACAGCTGTATATAAAGCTACTCAGCCCAAGTGCTGTAATTGCATCTTCATGGCCAACAGCAAGTGGCCAAGCTGCATGTATTTACTCTTCCTACTTTATACAGTCAAGCGGGGATGGTTTAGCACCTTAAGGTGACATGTCCAAAGTCCTTTGAACAAAAACTGAGTGACCTTGACTAGAACCGCAGCTACCGGCAACCTTCATCTTGATTTCTGCCACTGTAACCACACATCTTTGGCACTGAGGATGTGACTGTATTTTCAGTGTCCGGTGTAGTACGTTTAAGCCAGAACATGACTGAGCCAGCTTTGGTGCTATAGGCTTTCACATTGTGAATGTCTTGGTGACTTAACTCCAACAGTGTACTGAGTGGCATTCCTAAGTACTGGCTTCCTAAACCCCATCTATACGTTTATTTGGGTACTAGACTTCCTGATACCTGGCAGAAGAGCTCAAATAGTGGAAATATCCAGTAGCTAAAAGGTCACGTGTGAAGTCTTCAGCTGATAGTCATCAGATGCTTAATGCCACATTACAAATGTTTGAAGCAGTTCTTGTGCATAAAGGCTGGAATAATTTACAGCAAGCTTTAAAGGAGGTAGTGTTAAGACAAGTGACTGAGTAGGGCTTTCTTACTAGAATAGGGGTTGGGTTTTTTTCCCTGTGCATCTGCTCTGTGTCTTATCCCTGGTGAAGAGGAATGCTACTCACAGACTACCCGTAGCTACCATTTGCTGATGTAAGTGTTAAGAATTCCATTTAGAAAGGCCGAAGGGGTCTTTCCACAGTGAACTTGACATTGACTTGTGAATATATGATTTATTGATATGTAATTGTGTTCTGTTACAAAGGAAATCTTAGAGGACAGAGATTTAAGGTTCTTGAGTATATATAGAAGCTATGCACAACTTGAAGGGGATGTTTTGTGTATTGGACTCAAGAAGCGTGTTACCCTGTGGCTACCCTGACAGCACTGGACTGAGTATCTTGCCACAAATAACAAGTTCTGTTAAGGAACCAACAATAGTGCACTATTTCATGTGTTGTTTTTTCAGAAGTGAGTATTTGTTGTGAATGTCTTACTTGAAACTTTTTTGTTGAGAGCAAGATGCTTTTCCAGTGTTGGAAGATGTTCCCTCCGTTCCACAAAAACTGGGAAGCAACACTACAGTTGTAGAGGCAGTGGAGTTCAGTTTAAATGTTTCTGGTTGGTTGGGTTTTTCAATCACAATCTATAGTATAATATACAAGTTCAGTTACTAAACAGCAGCCATACTTCAGCTTTCTTTGACTAGTAACATCTTGCTTCATTCCTTCACAGAGAACACTTCTCTCCTGTCTTGAGCACTAATGAACGTGCTAAATAAATGGCTTTAAAATTAATTTGCTTTACTGCACGAAGGTAATGGTTTACAACTGAGTCACGCTTCCTTCCCACATCTTTTTATTACCTCAGGATTTTCTTTGAACTTCATTTAGATAAAACAATTGTTAAAAGTATTTGTTACAAGTTAAACTTTTTATACTCTTCATTCTTTCAACTCACAAGGATGCTACATGACAAAATAACCTAGTACAGCTGTCTGCCTTGTTTGGTCTGACTTGGAATGTGTGTTTGAATTGAAATGAAGAATCCTTTCCTTTGCCTTCTGGCATCGTCCTTCTTTTCACCATTTAAATGCTGCCTTGGGGGCATGCTTGTGAAACTTAGCTGTAACCATTTGGATCCCAAATCCTTCCACTCGGTTGGGGTGAAGCACCTACCTTAATTTACCATTCGGATTCACAGGGCAGGAGGGAGAAGCTGCCCTTGTTGCAGCACTGGAGGGCTTGGGGTGGGAGTTACTTTAAGAGTGTTGCTGCTCAAGTATGCAGCATTCTGTGTGCCTGCTGTGCTGCAGTAGGCAGGTTTTGGTGGTTCCACTTGGAGGTGAAAGCTGTTCCTCTAAAGCATTCAGTGCCTGTTAACGAGATTCCTTCATTTGAGATTACTTGTTTTCAAATGTGTCAGTGCTCTGAACTCATCTCTAGAGTTTTCCTGCTCTTAGCTGTTCTCAAATACTCCATTTCTAGGTGTTTGGATTTTCCTTGTAAGGATTAGGTTTAAATGTAATTTCAGGAGACAGACAAGAAGCTGGCAGGAGACTTTTCTCCTTACACCAGTGTCAGAAAATACTTAGGAACATTACAGCCTTGACAAAACCTCTCTCTTGTCCCTTGCCGAGCAACACTCCTTTACCAAACAACTCACCCTCTCATAAATGTACTGCATTTACTGGTCCAAAGCTCCTAGCCAGCTGCTGAATACAGTTTCTATGGATGAGAGGCATCAGGAACCTTATTTCTCAACAGAGGGTTGTCATTTTCATGTTACCATGCCATACTGCATTGATAAACTTGAGTTTTGTGAGCCTTTCCAACCTGAAGCTTAGATGCCTAAGGGCCTGAGTCAGTGTAATGCCCACATGCTTATGTTACCAATTATTACCCAAGTTTTCTTCTACCCAATGGAGTAATATTACAATACTTCTACTTTTTTTCTTTTTTTTTTTTTTTTTTAACAGTATGTTGGGTCAAAAGTAAAAAATGTTGCTTAACAAAAGGAAGTTAGTGGTTTGTGAATTTTCATTTCAATTCCCCAGATACCCTTTGGAGCATTACTCTTAATAAGACAGAGAAAGTGTGTGCCAGCCAAACTCTTAGCTGAGTTCTTAATTCTCCACAGTTGAAATCTGAAGACTTCAGCCACATACTGTACATATAAACTACAATGAAAACAGCTCAATGTAACTATTAGCTCTGCACCATGCAAAACTGGGACTAGGCTCTTGTGACATACCTGATGCAGACTAAACTCTTTTCCATCTTCCTGGTCAGAAGGAAATGCATCTAGCAATGAAAAGCAAAAATGACTACACTGTCATCTGTGAAGAATCATTTTAAACAAAAATGCGATTGCTAGGTCCACCCACTGGCCACCTTTATGAAGTGCTGAAGTGGTTTAATTAAAAAAGAATGGTGGCAGTATCTGAATGTTGCCTCGTGAGAAAAATACACAGTCTAAACATATCTCTGCAGGATGGGGGGAGGGAAGAGATGGGCATGTTAGAAATCAAAGCAGTGTTTGAAGTATGCAAAGTGTTTACTCTGTATGTAAATGGGATTCTTGCTAGTGCCAGATCGTGTGCAAATGGACAATACTTCAATTTATTTCCAAATGGCCATATAGATTGTCAAGGTTGTGTATAATTACAATAAATATATAAACCGCTACTTGAACCATAAAGGACCACCCAAGACCTCATTTTTATATCAGTGTTCTTGAAAGCAGCTTTGGCTGTGACTCACCCTGTCCTGCTGGTTTAGCCAGTGAGGTTCCTCTGGCTTCTCTGTCCCTGGCAGCTCCAGGTTCTTCTACTGCCATGACCTGGGCACACTTTTCACATCTGTGAGTTTGGACGAGCACAAACTGCAACTTTTCCAGTAAATAATCTGTGACAAATAATTTGCTGCAGCATGCAAAGAAAAGTAGTTTTGCAGCTCTGGGAAGTTCATGGCTTTGGACATGGTTGGTTTGGAGCAGATCCTGAAGTGCAGCAGTCCTTGGGCTTACTTTGGGAGTTCCTTCCTGGCTTAGTGGTGCAGTGGGAATCCCTCCATCCTCCACCTGTGTGCACCGACTAGAAAATCTGCATAACCTGTACAAATGTATCAGAACACAACATGACTCAATGTATTTACATCCATTTTCTTCAATGTGCTTTAAAAGCTTCTTGAGGTGCAAGTTTGCATACTTGGATCTTAATAAATTAATCAAGTATTTCAATGACCATTTCACAGGCAGGGCTTGGGATTCTGGGGTGGGAAAAGGTGTTGCCCCTTAAAAAATAGTGTATGTGTGTATATATATATATATATGCACACACACATTTGTACACGTATGTGTGTGTATATATATATGTATGTATGTAACCATACAATCTAAAAACCATCAAACCATCTCCATGTGCAGTCAGTATAGGGGAAAATACTGCCCTTACCCTACTTTCCCATCTGAGCATCTCAGATAACCAAATCAGCCAGTTTACACTCCAGCATTCACTAGATGTGCAAGGATGCTCATTGTCAAGGAAAGTATTCCAGACCACTGCAAAAGATTAAAATAGCTAGCAAAAACTCTGTCCTCATTTTAATTGTGTCACTTAAAAGGCAGAACGTCACTTGTAAGGGCACACAAAGCAAGTGCTAACGCCTAAGTATCTGCGCTCATTTCAAACTCCTCCATCTGTCTTGGGGTGACATTACTTTGGTGTGAAGAATTTGTTTCATTGATGTAAGCAAGGTTTGTGAAGACTGTGATGAACTTAAATATAATTCCAGAGCAAGTTAGGTCTTCTTAAGAAACCGTGCAAATACTGACACAACCCTTGCTCACAGAATCTACTCTGCCTTGCAAAAATTTCATCTATTGGAAGCTGTCACTTAGAGATCCTAAGTGCTGAACAATCACAGGAAATGCACCTGGAAAGCATTTTGAGAGGTTATTTAGTCCACCTAAGTGCATCAAGACATAAATAGGTGTACTTGTCCTAAGTGTTTTCATTTACTTGAAAATGATGGACTTTGTAATCTCAGGAGATACTCTGTTACGGTGGGAATGCATTTGCAGGTTCACAGAGAACACACACCAAAAAATCTCCAACCAAAAGCTTTTAAAGATGTTTTCTTGCTAAATGGAATTTATAGCTGTTGTAAGAGATCACAGGATCACAGTTAGGAGTTAGAAGGGACCCAAAGAGATCATCGAGTCCAACGTGCCACAGGTCACAGAGGAATGCATCCAGACAGGCCTTGAAAGTTTCCAGAGAAGGAGACTCCATAGCCTCTCTGGGCACCCCATTCCAGTAGTCTGTGACCCTTACAGTAAAGAAGTTCCCCTTTGTATTGAGGTGGAACCTCCTGTGCTGCAGCTTACATCCATTGCTGTGAGGGTGCAAGTGAGGAGGGCCTGTCGTCGGCGGCCCCTCCTGACCCCCAGCCCTCAGATATTTATAAACATTTATTAAATCTCCTCTCAGTCTTCTCTTCTCCAGACTAAAAAGCCCCAGGTACCTCCACCTCTCCTCCTAAGGCAGTGTTCCAGTCCCCTCATCATCCTCATAGCCCTCTGTTGGACTCTCTCAAGCAGGTCCCTGTCCCTCTTAAACTGGAAAGCCCAAAACTGAAGGCAGTACTCAAGATGAGGTCTCACCAGGGCAGAGCAGAGGCAGAGGAGAACCTCCTTCGACCTGCTGGACACATTCTCCTTAATACACCCCAGGATTCCATTGGTCTTCTTGGCCACAAGGGCACAATGCTGCCCCATAGACAACTTGTTATCCACCACGACTCCCAGGTGTCCCAGGGATGGGGCATTAGCTGTTACTGTCAACAGCAAGAGCCAGCAACACAACCCCATTTCTACTGCACGTTTCCAACCTGACTATGAACAAGTCGGGTGTATCAGCAAGTCTGTGCAGACAAAGTTAAGCAGAGCAAACACTCAACGTGCTTGGCAAACCACTGAGCACTGCTGGATTCTGAATTAATCTAGAATCTCAATTCTTTATTGCTGTGCAGGTAAAGAATAGAAATCTTGTTTCATTTTCAAGATAGGGAAATATGCAGATACGGCACACAGACCATTCCATAGTCAATGCAGCTATCACATACTGATAGCCACTGCTGTACAGACCTGTAAGGAAGGCTGCAAACAAGGAAGTACAGTCACAAGTGGGGAAGTCATGTTGAGAGCATAAGATTTCCAAACACAGAAGACTGACACCTTGAGAGGCTGACTGAGGAACACATACTGAACTCCCAGAGAAGACAGTGTAAGAGCTATTTTCACAGAGATTTGTGCCCTGCTTAATAACACAGCACCCACTGGTATGATGTCCCATATGACAACAAATATGGCAGATGCTTACAACAGAGGCATTAGCTACACTGGTAAAACATACCAATGACCTAACAGTTTCCATAACAGCACAGGAATGATGTCGCCTGGCTCTAGTGGTGAACTAGTGAGTAATCTCACACTTGGTATCTACAGGGACAGGACTCAACTATACCACACAATATTACAAATGCAATAACATCACTGAGAGGTTCAAAAAATAAGAGGGGGGAAAAAGCTTACACTAGCAGAAACAGTAAAATTCCACTGAGTAACATAACTTGACTACCCCATCCTGACACTGCAGGCCACCACAGTTAGCAAACACAGACTATCCAGCTGGCTTTGACCATTTCTTTAAGAAACATAATATTCCCATAGCACAGACTTAGGGACGTTGCTGCAGGGCTGGTAACTCCATAGGAGGGTTCCAAGTTGGAATGTCCAGACAAACGTATTAGTTACTGAAACAAAGCCTTGTGCCTTAAGCAAGGATTTTACTCCAACCAGAATATATTTAATAACTTGTACTTCAGCAAATTATTCTTTGCATTTTTTTCTTTCACTTACGTTACAAATAACTCCTCTCCACCCACACTCCTCAGCTAAGGATGAAACATGTTGTCAGCTTTACAGATGAGTAAACTGAATCACATGGCTGACAAGTTCAACTTATTTCTTGAAGATATGAACTTAAATAAAAAAACTCCTCTGAAGTAAATGGATTTTCACTAGCACAGGGGGAGGGAAGATCAGAAAATCTTTTTTTTTCATAGATTTTTTTTTTTTTTCCTGATCACTATGGCAGTGGCAGGGTCAGCTACATGACAAGCTAAGTTTGTCGTCCTTTTTTCTGTCTGAAACAGATGTTGCCTCTGGAGAACTCAGCATCAGACAAACAAACAAATGAAAATCAAACCCCTTTCCTGTGTGAGGCAAAGCATCAAAAAATATACAGGTCTCAAGACAGTTGTTCAACTCCCAGTCTCTCTCAACTCAAACATTCTGACAACTAAATTAATCTATTTCCTCTGAGTTTGTTTAAGAGAGAAATGTCATTCTCCTAAGCAGTCACATTTTAAGAGAAGAAAGTTAAAAATCCCAAAAGCTTGGGCTACTGAAAGGGAGAACGCAGACTGTACTGCATTGCAGCAACAGTGTTGTTTGTCAGCCTTAAGCAATAAAGCATCGTGGGCATAAACATGCCATGGAAAGTTCTCAAGGAAAACCAGTCTGGTCTCTTAATGGTAGGAGAGAATATCAGGGAGGAGAACTAAGAACTCACTAATTAAAGGTGAGCACAGGCTTTTGTTTAAGAAATGAGTTTCAAAGCTAAGCCTACACACTGCTTGGTGTACCTCCAAAGTTCAGTCACATTGCAAAGATAGCCCTGCCAATTCCAAGTACTAGCACAGCCATGTCAGCACAGAGCTCAGCACACATCACTCATAATCCTGAAACACAGGCACAGCTCTGGGTTTTACTAGAAACTAGGCATAAATTGTATTCCTGAGATCAGAATACTCAGGGAAAAAAGCTCAAAGTTATGGAATGTGAATTTTACTAAGGGGGAGGGGGAACAAAAACTAAAACAAACCCAGAACATTTTCTCTCCTACTGACTAAGGCTGTTTACTACTGACATAGAAAGGTCACAGAAGAAAGGTAACTGGTTTTCAAAACTTTTAAATCCCAACCTGAGTCTCAAATGGAACCTTTGTACAAAGCAATACAACTTCTCTAATCTCACCAGAACTACAGCTGCTGAATATTGTCCACTACGTTGCCTTTGGAAGACTGTCCTGTGTTTCAGATGAATTGCATGGTTTAAGCAGACGCTTAAGGTTTATTTTCAGACAAGATGGTGGAAAAAAACCACATTCATTTAGTGATCAATTCTGTGTCTGAAACTGACAAAAAACTTATTCTCTTTTAAGCTTACTTTGGAGGAAGCTGATGCTATTAGAGCCAGACCAGCCTCTGCAATTATACCAATGTCACAGGTCAGTTCAGATCCCAGGCAGACAGCAGTGACCACTTCAGATCATTTATGGAATCAGAAAATGGTAAGGTTGGAAGGGACCTCAAAGATCATCTAGTTCCAACCCCCTGCCATAGGCAGGGACACCTCCCACTAGAACAGGTCACTCAAGGCCTCCTCCAACCTGGCCTTCAACACCTCCAGGCAGGGAGCAGCCACAACCTCCCTGGGCAACCTGTGCCAGTGTCTCACCACCCTCACTGCAAACAATTTCCTCCTAACATCCACTTTCAATCTCCCCTCTGCCAGTTTAAACCCATTACCCCTTGTCCTGTCATTGCAAGACTTTGTCAATAATCCCTCCCCAGCCTTCCTGTAGCCCCCTTCAGATACTGGAAGGCTACTCTAAGGTCTCCTGGAAGCCTTCTCTTCTGCAGGCTGCAGAGCCCCAACTCTCTCAGCCTTTTCTCATAGGAGAGCTGCTGCAGCCCTCTGAGCATCTTCATGGCCCTGAGAGAATTTCTACACTTCATATGACAGAAGGTAAAGCTCAGTGAATCAGTGGATGATCATAAATGTTTATGGTACAAATAAATCCACCTAATGATACAATGCTGCATATGACAGGCACGTATGTTTCCCCCTTCAATGTAGTTAGCTTTACTGGTAGTGGGAAGCATAAAGACAAAGGTAAACCCATTCATTCTCTTTTGACAGAGAATCAAAATAAAGAGTATATTCTAAGCCAAATTAACCCTTTTTCACCCATGATGTCTTAAAAGAAGATCTATACTCAAAAATATGTATTTTTTTTAATTTCAGAAGGATGCTCAGATATGAACACTCCATTTATTAGCAAAAGCACTGCTCACTATGACTATCTTCCTGCACAGAGGCATTAAAGTGCCATTTAAAATATTTTTTTTTTCCATCATGATCTTCTCACATTTTGTGAAATAGATGCAAACTTCACCTGCTTACACCAAGCTCAGTGTACAGGTTAAGTGCAAGATCAGAGTTCTGAAAACATACACAAGGACAAATGCTAATTAGGAAAAGGATTAAAACATGACATAAGCGAGTAGGTACTCTGATGGCTGTCACATAATTCTGTACAGCTTGGAAACATCATAAACAAAGGAATTGTGCCTGAGGGAGCAGTCCACGTTTGCAAATAAAACTAGCTGTCAACACTGGCAGTTACACCCACTGCTGGCAATTGAATATTCAATTAGGAAACCTCTAGTGAGCATCTTAAATAAATTAAGATGTTAGGCAGTGTATCTGGAGAGGGGGAAATAATACTGACATTGGGCAAGGACGAAAAGAACAGACTGGTGAGTCCTGACACCAAACCAGACTGAGCATATGCTTCAGTGAACAGGTGAGCATGTGTGCGTCTGCAGAGTCGCATCTGCAGTGCACCAAGTCACCCAGCTGCAAAACATAAACACGAGACCAAAAGGTTTACAGAGCTGAAGACAAACAGCTAAAATTAGACCTTGAAACTAGTGTTAGCCTTGGATATCGGGATGCTCAAGATGTAAAGTGAAAGAAATTGTAGACTGAAGTCTTTATAATGAATAAAATGGATTTTCAATAAATTGATGGTAGAGTGTTCCTCTCAAGGCGTTTTGACAGGCTGAAATAAGCATAGATAAAGTCTGAGGTGAAATGCCCTTTGCATATGCCAAACATGCAGTTTTTTCTTTGGGTTGGGTTTTTTTCCCAGATTGTCTTCTCACTCACAGGAGAACACTAAATCTTCTGGACAGTTTATAAGTTAAAAGCGACAACAACATATTTACAGATACTGAAGGCATGGATAATAACCATATGGAAGAGGTCACATGCTCCTAATCAAGCACAGTCAGAGCCAAAACTTTTAATGAGATTTGCTGCAAATTTCAGTTTAATCAAGATAGAGAGGTTTTGTTCTCAAAAATTTTGGCACGATGCCTTTCAAGATACGGCAGCTAAGTGACAAGACCTTTTACTGCTTATCTGTAAGATGCAATTACTACATTACTATGATTAGCATAAAAAGCATGATGTGAAGACTGCAGACCTCTGTAAAGAGCAAACATTCAGCAAGCACATTCCAAAATTAATGATCAAACTTTTGAAATGCCAGACAGAGAAAAGCACCCAGTAACAATTCATTACTGACAGAAACTTTGCTTTTCACCATTCAATTTTTCATCAGACAAATGATTCTAAATAATAAAGGCAAGTTTTCTCATCTCTAAAAGCAAAGCTCAGTTCTCTTACTGAAAGGTTAACTCTGAAAGCATTTGTGTGGGTGGGCAGTGAAACAAAGAAATTTTAATTTCATAGAATTTTATATTCTTTGTAGAAACACATAATCCTATTTAGTGAAAGAGAGGCATCCAAGCTTCCATGATCACGTACTTTCCCGTGAATAAATGAATAAATAATACACACACACACAAAAAAAAAACCAAAACCAAACAAAACCAACAACCAACCCCACCCCCTTGCAAACAGAAACTGGATTTGAATCAATTTTACATTTCGAGTAAATCAGTCATTCCCTGCCCAATTTTTCTACCATTACCATCCAGAATGAAGACCATGGGAGAAAACTGTCTGTGTGGTATTACTGAGACACTGACTGGAAAGGGATCTTCCTTCATAGGGCAGTCTTCATAAATAAAACCCATAAATATTATTTCAGCAGTGTTAGGCCAGAAAATATCCCACTCAGTTTTAAAAACCAAGTTGTGCTTCTTCCAGACAGTTGTTGGATTTGGTTTCCAGTGAAGAAGTCTCACAGAACTGCATTTACTTTGTCATGTTACAAATACACACAGGCAGACTTGTAGGACAAACTCTCATGCTTGGAGTGCTTTGCTTGCCCTTCTTTGCTTCCACAGCTTGCATTGCTGCTGAAATATACTCCCTGCACAAGCATGCTGCCAATGAGCTCACCCCCTGGCAGGTCACAGCAATCTCTTGTGTCTATGTCTGTAAACCTAAGCCATAATCTATTCTAATATTTAGGATATAAAGTTAACACATCAAAGCAGAAATGGACAGGGATCTTTACAGTACCTTCCTGTGCCACACCTTAATTGTCTTAAAAAGAGTGAAGGATGCATTATGTGGTTTGTTTCCTTTCCTTCTTCTCTTCACCTGATCTGAATGTTATTTATAGCATTCTTGCATATTAAAGCAGTCATAAGTGAGAGCAGTTATGCAAACTTTTTTTTTTTTTTTAAAAAAAAAGTGAAGTAAGGAAGAACTCATCAAACTTGGCCTTGTTTGAAAGCACAGTCATCCTCCCAGTTTTTCCGGGTTGAGGGAGGATCCGACTGAGTCATTCTCCAAACCATTTCTCCTCTCTTGGGTAAGAGAACAATACTTAGCGGAACGCTGTTAATAGCCAGCGCATCTCCACTAAATGCAAGGTGTCAGCTTGACCACTTCTTTATTACAGCAGAAATGCTGCAGACTTTTAGTCTTCTATAACACTTTGTACTACATAAATAGCTACAGTAATAGGCACAGTTTCAAGACAGCCCTGCTCGGTATTGTAGAGGGAAATGTTTCTATGAAATGTTTCTATGAAATGAGGTCTCCTACAGTTTATAACTGTTCTACTGATAATGCTGTTCTTAGTCTGGAAAGTAAGACACAGCAAACAATATCCACTTGTATATATTAATGCAAAACAGGGCAGGTTTTAGGTGAATTCAAATTACAGTCTAGTTTTTTTTTTTTTCAACGTACAAAAAAAGAAGTGTTTATTGCAAATTGCAAGCAGTGTATTTGTCCCACTGGGAAATATCTGTCCAGAGAACTCTATGGTTTTCACTTATTATTAAACTGAAATTGAGCATCTGTCTTGCAAGGGGAAAAATAATCAGTTTATCATCTAAATCAACCCACCTCTATTTTTTTCAAATACAAAGATTATTGAAGAGAGTATTCGAGATGTTGAAATTTGGCAAAGCTTCAGGTAACTACTAAAAATTCAATATTGTAATAATATTTTTAAAGGGCTAATAAAATGGCCTGAGAAATGGGTGATTTAATCTGACATCGGTGCAGACCAAAGCAGAAGTTAGGAAAGAATTAAAAGGTGTTAGTGCCACAAACACCAGTTACAAATGTTATAGAAAAGTTTCCAGATGCTGCAAGTGCACTCTTCACTCAGAAGTCCTATTAGAAACCAACTACAACATTATATCCTTAGACTTCTGCAAAGCGCTGGACCTAGTACCACCTGACATTGTTAAAACAGGGTGATGACAGGGATTTGCATTTTGGTAGAAAAGAAGCACAAAGTTAAAGAGCTTGAAGCCTAAGTTAGGTAAAGTTGCTCTAGAATCAGTGCAGTCATTTAAAAGGCAGGTAATTAACTACTGAGACAACCTAGCTAAAGGCAAGACGGAGTCACCGTCATTTGTTATTTTAAAGGGAAACAGTCACTTATTAATGACAGAGAATGATCAGTACAAGAATGCTGACCCAGTCCCTTAAAAGACTGTCTCAGAAAGACTTATTACTGCAAAACGTTTCACCGAGCAAGACCATTAGAGTACCAAGTACCTTTCTTTCAATTCCAGTGAGAAAAGAATATTTCATTAACTGCTGTTAAGAGCAAAAAGTGGAGTTCCCTTCTCGATGGAAAATTCATGGGTTTGTAGGGAGCTGTGTTGTTGCCTGCTGTGCTGACAGCTCCCCCTTCTGTTCCATCTTTCAGAGCATACATGTACCTTTTATTAGTAAGAAACTGGTAGATCTGCTAAGAAGAAACAATCTATATTGTGCCCCATGCTCATTATATGCTGATCAAAATACCACGGCCAGATTTTATAAGAGAAATACGAGTTGATCACAAGCCATAATCAATTCCCAGAAGCAGTGTTTCTTCTATTAAAAGGCCCTTTCAATTACAGCACTTTTCTAGTGTTTCAATATAAAAAACACTTCCTCTTGACCCTAATAAACATTCATACACGTCTGCATTCAAAACCTTCTCTATTTCAGTATAGAAAGAATACAAGTAGTAGGTATTAGGCACAAGGAATCACCACTGTCAGCTCAGTGCTCCATAGTATACTTGATGAAAAATTAATTACCATCTCGCAGTTTGTGTTGAAGCTCTGCTAATCTCCTATTATGTGACTTAATTTCACACCACAGCCCCAAAATCAGAGGATTCTCCTACAGTTTCCTCAAGTAGAAAAGTGAGCTAAATCCAGGCAGTTGCCAGCATGTGTTCCAGTAGTCAACTATACACAATACCACCATCGTTTGACAAAACCTCGCTAGCCCAGACTTTTTTCAGGTATTTGGAGAAAAAAAAAAACAAACAAAAAAAACCCAAAAAAAACAACCAAAATGCAATGTACCTTTGAGAAAAGACTGGAAACTGAGGACTTAAAGCTCTGCGTTGCACCTTTTTTTCCCTCAGTGAACTCAATGCCTGTGAGAAGGGGTTTGGGACGATCCCCAGTTGACAGCCTTTCCTCTCAGCTAGCTCTGGGCAGTTTCCTGCTCAACTGCAAGTCGCTTTCACCTGACATCCCGCAATCTCACGGTGTGAGGTGAAGGCAACTGTTCTTACCTCGGGTCCTCTATAGGGAAAGGCTAGGCATCCAGCCCACCACACACTGACTGGCACCAAAGCCCACGGCTGTTTGTACCACAAACACCCTGCACCCTCCATTCTTAGACGCTGTATCAGATATGGAAGAACTGCGCTTTGTACTCAGTATGTAACCCAGCAAGCCAAAGGGAAACCCTTAAACTTTCTGAGAGTTCATCCCGTGATCACTCCCAGTTATTTAAAAATACTAAGGAATAACAAAACCTCTCTATTTAGTGTGAGGGAAGGCAACTACCTGAAGGCAGCACTGTTGCTTTTATTACGAGAGCTGTTGTTCATTCCTGATCAACCAGGACCTGAGCCTGCCAATTCAGTTCAGTCGTTCCAGGACTGAGGACAGGTGAGTACGGCAGCGCCAGTGAGGCCAGCCTCCCTACGCCACAGGTTGCGCAGAGGCTCTCCCCGCACAGAGGAGAGATACCTGGACCTGCAAAGGGCCATAAAACCCGCTGCCCTGTCAGGCCCTGTTCCGAAGCGACATCCCAGCCCGCCACCAAAGCGCACGCGCCCTAGCGGCTGCCAAGGAAATCGGCCCGCGTCTCCACGCGCCTGCGCAGTACCCCCGGCCCGACCATCGGCGCCACGGCCCCCTCTGCGTGACGCGATTGCGTCACACGCAGCCCCGACCTGGGGCGGGGCCGGGAGGTAACGGCGCGATTTTTCAAAATGGAGGTGCCGGGGGAGGGGAGCGGCCGCCGGGCCCAGGAGCGGACAGGCCTGGGCCGAGGCGGGCGGCGGAGGGCGCCGTGATGGGAAGCCGCGGCCGAAGTCCTGAGGAGAATCCATAGAAAGACCCGGGGAGAGACGCCGGCGCCATGGCGACGTGCATCGGCGAAAAAATTGAGGTGCGGAGCCCAGCCCCCTCCCCCAACTCGCGGGCCTGGCTGGGGCCGCCCCGCCATTTGCCGAGGGCGGGGAGAAGCCAGACGGGGGCTCACGCTTTTATCGGGCGATTTGTTTGTGGGAAGTGGCTGGCGGGACGGTGAATGGTTCACGCCGCTGCGGTCAGATGGGCTGTGGCGGGGCGGGCCCGCCGGCGTCTCCCTGTCCACTCCACCAAGGCGCATGCAAGGGTTCTCCTACTCGTGCCAAGCACCCTCCCCTCACATTTCCCAGGCCGGGCCTTGAAGCCATGTTTACCCATCCGTGGCGAGGGAATTCAGCCCAGACGGGGTATCGCGGACCGTGACACCTGGCAGTAGAGCCCTAGTTGCGTGGCTGCGTACCTAGTGCGAGGAGCTCAGCCGCCGCGGCGGTTTGTGTTCCCCACGCTTCTGTGAGAGCGACAGCCCACCCATGCGTGGCCTCGCGGAGCCAGGCTATAGAAATCCCTGGGCATTCTGTGTTTGTAGGGCGGGCGGCAGTCGCAACCCAGTCGCTGCCATAGCAGCGAGTGTCGGGGGCGGGTGTCGTTCTTCTGGAGAGGTGGCGGGACAAACGGCGGGAAGGTGGCCGCGCCGCTTCGCCCCGGGCAGCACTAGTGCCAGTGCAAAACCGCCTGCCGCCCGGGGAGGACGATGCCCGTGCTAGGGGGGATGCTGTGCCGCCGCGCCTTTGAGAGCTCCGTCCAGGTAGCCCCATGGAACATCTGAGCTATTGTCTCTGCGTCGGGGTTGTGGGGTCCCCATCTCTTGGTGGGATGGGTGGACTCCGCGTCGGGAGAGAGGCTTCAAAGCCTGGATTGCGATTCACGGCGGTGATTTGTTTGTGTTGCAGGATTTCAAGGTGGGGAATCTCCTGGGGAAGGGTTCCTTCGCAGGAGTCTATAGAGCAGTGTCCCTGAAAACCGGTCTGGAAGTGGCTATCAAAATGGTAAGGCAGCCAGCTCAGGACGTCTCGGTCTTCTGAGAATAGATTGGACAAGGGGAAGGTGCAGCAGGTTGAAGGGATGTGGTTGGGCATTCATGCTTGCATCGTCTCTTTTCTGTATGACTGATACTTAGATTAGGATTTGATCTTGAAAGATACAGTACAACCAAGTATATGGGGTTGATGATTAATAAAAAACTCTACAGTGTTGTTATAAGAATTTAAGTCCAAATAGTCAACATTAGGTGGACAATTATATAATTAAAATTCATGTGGTTACAAAAATGTCCTTTACAATCCATGTGTCTGGAGAGATTCTGTCAAAAATGCCTTGTAAAATTTCTCTTCACTGCCAGGACACACTGTGAAGGGAACTCCTACATCACAGCTGCTTTGTGAGATTGACTTACCTACAATACTTTCATTTAGCCACATTTTTAATATTAGCTGGATTTAGCATTTCTGCCTGGCAAATCAGAATCAGGTTTCTCTACTTAATTTATTCAGAAATTTTCCTAATTCAGTGTTAGTATTGAAAATATTAAACTTGTCTGCTTTTTAGAGAGTTGTGTATCGCTCCATTTGTTCATTAAAAGCATATAGTAGGTTAAACTGTGTGGAAGCTTGCTTAGATTTACAGATTTCCAGGTAAACATGCTTTGAATGTATGAAATGTCCAATTCACCTCAAATAATGTGTATGTAACTAATATCGTGATGCTTCAAAAATATTCTGTGATCCGCTTACAGATAGACAAAAAAGCCATGCACAAAGTTGGAATGGTACAGAGGGTTCAGAATGAGGTGAAAATACATTGTCAGCTAAAGCATCCATCTATACTTGAGGTAAGAATCAGTTTTCTACAGAGGACTGTGTATGTGCCTTGATGTACTGTCTACGAAGTGTGTTTTAATTCTTTCATGTTCTAGCTTTATAACTACTTTGAAGACAGCAACTATGTGTACTTGATACTTGAGATGTGTCACAATGGTGAAATGAGCAGATACATAAAGAACCGGAAGAAGCCTTTTTCAGAAGACGAAGGTGAGAATTTTTTTCCATGTAGCTCTCTTTGCATTAATGCTCTGGCTTATTCAATAAATGCTTAACTCTAGTGAAAGGATATTTAAAACTGAAGCAGTTCTTTTAGTTGAACATAATGTGATAATGTAGAAATCAGTTGTTGTTTTATATATTCATTTAAAACTTCAGTAAAATGGCATAAACAAACAATGGTTGTGCTGTTTGAGGTTTTAAGAAAGGCCAGACAGTGAACTTAGAGGTGTGTTGAAGGTAGGAGCTACCTTTCCACATCTAATTGTGTGGAAAACTGGGAAGTTGCACAGACGCAAACTGCGAACTTCACATTGGCAGATTTGCATCTTTATATTGCATCTTTTCACATCAGTGTTACTGCATAAATGTCACCAGTTAGCCTATAGTAGGCTTTATGTGGTGGTGTTGGAAATCTTTTATGTGTTGCAAGCTACATGGAAGTGAAGATAATGCAGCTAACTGATGCTGAAGAACTGATTTGGCAAGGAAAGACCCAATTTCATGGAATTGTTTTACAAAGTGAAATACCAGTAGCCTTGCCGGTTTGCTAATAATAGTACAATCCAAATTGTGTCCTATAGCTGGCATAGAGACAAGCTGCTTGATTCATCTATTACCTGTTTCTGGAAATATGGACCACCTTAGTTTTTAATTCTCAAGAACTTATTTTTAAAAAGGTTAGGTTGTTTGAAATTATCTTCAGCCCTGTTCTTTTTTTCTGTTAGTCAAGAAACAATCTTCTACAACTGCCCACAAGAAGGTTATAGTGAGGCTTCTCTTGGTCTCTTGTGCCAAATAACTAGCCCTAGGACAAGAGGAAATAGCTTTAAGCTGTGGCAGAGGAGGTTTAGATCGGACATTAGGAAAAACCTCTTTACTGAGAGAGTGGTCAGGTGTTGGAACAGGTTGCTTAAGAAGGTGATGGAGCCACCATCCCTGAAGGTGTTTAAGAAACCGTAGATGTGGAGCTTTGGTATGTAGTTTAGTGGTCGTAGTAGTTAGCCTTTGACTGGACTTGATCTTAAAGGTCTTTTCCAACCTCACTGAGTCCATGATTTTATGATTACTGTATTAGAGAACACTTTTTAATGGACTGTCTCACAACTTAGTCATGCCATATTGATTAAAGCAAAAAGCAGAAAGCTAATTCCAATCTCATTTAGCATGACACTTAAACATCCTTGTTTAGATAAAAAAAACCCCACAAAACCAATAACAGACTTTGAGAAGTTGTTTAACAGCTTGGATTGAATTTCATATGACTAAAACATCTGATTTTGTGTTTGGACAGCCCGACACTTCTTGCATCAGATTATCACAGGTATGCTGTATCTTCATTCTCACGGAATACTGCACCGGGACCTCACCCTCTCTAATATCTTACTCACCAGTAACATGAATGTCAAGATTGCTGACTTTGGACTGGCAACTCAGCTGAAAATGCCTCACGAAAAGCATTACACCATGTGTGGAACTCCAAATTACATTTCTCCAGAGATAGCCACGAGGAGTCCACATGGACTTGAATCTGATGTGTGGTCTTTGGGCTGTATGTTTTACACTCTTCTTATTGGAAAGCCACCTTTTGACACTGACACAGTCAAGAACACACTCAATAAAGTGGTTCTAGCAGACTATGAGATGCCAGCCTTTTTATCAAGAGAGGCACAAGACCTTATACACAGACTACTTCGCAAAAATCCAGCAGATCGTTTGAGTCTTTCCTCAGTGTTGGATCATCCTTTCATGTCTAGGTGTAGCTCTGCACGGGGTAAAGATTCTGGAACTTCAGAAGATTCCATGGACAGTGGAAATGCTACTATCTCTACAACCTTCACAGGCTCTTCCAGCATCAGTACGAGTGGCTGCTTGAAGGAAAAGAAGAAGCTATTGGTTGGACAGCCACTTCCAAATAAAATCACTTTTTTCCCTAAAAGCAAGAATTCCAGTACTACTTCATCGGTAGATGGAAGTGGTTCTTTTCATCAGTGGGGAATGCAGGGAAAGGAAGCTGGTGTAACTGGCCGGGGAAGAAGCGTGCAGCTGGTTGAAGAAAGACCGCATTCGCGCTACCTCCGAAGAGCCCACTCATCAGACAGGTCTGGCACATCCCACAGCCAGGCTCAAGGCATATCCAATAGCGTTGAGAGATCTCATTCTTTGGAACTGCTTTCCAAGCCCAAAGTAGGAATGGGGCAGAACACTGAATGCTTTTCACCTGCCAACAGCTATACTGACATAGGAGAAATATTTAAGGAGAAGGCCTCCAGTAGTTCTGGTTCTTTTGAAGGACAAATATCTCCACCTGTGAAAGACAAACCACAGTAAGAATCACTTTTATTAATAAAAGATGAAATGTAGAGCTGCCTTATGTGTCAGGTGCATTACTTATCCTGTAACTACACTGTATGAAGTGCACAAAGGCTCTGTTCTTATATCTTGAGAGTATCAGAAAGGAGAGGGTGATTGTTGATGCTGTTGCAATGCAGAGCTCCCCCTCGCACTTTCCCTGGCCATAAGTGCAGCACATCAGCTGGCTTTTGCTTGTCCTGGGAATGGTGTTAATGACTTTTTTTACCATACGCAGTAAGTTGTGTGTTTGCTTCCTTGCAGAAATTGTACTATGGAGCCTTGCTAATTCTTTGCAAAAGAGCTATAGACTAGGGCAGAAGGCATTCAAGGTGTGATTACCAGCTGAGGTTGTTTCTTACACTGGGAATTGAGAAGTAGATTTAAGAACATCTGCTTGAGCAGTTACCAGTGGCTCTTTGTTCATATATGTCAGTTCCAACAGTATACTAGTGAGTGCCAAAAGGGTTAAGTTTGTGGTAGAAATTAGTAATAATGTTTTGCTCCATTTGGAAACTCCTTGGAATTTTTATAATACTTTACCCAATGAACATTGTTGCCTCCCAGGAGGTACTCAAGGCCAGGTTAAATGAGGCCTTGAGCAACCCAGTCTAGTGGAGGATATCCCTGCACATGACAGTAAGTTTGGAACTAGATGATATTTAGGGACCCTTCCAACCCAAACCATTCTATGAACACACTCCACGGAAGAGAAGCATGTTCTGTGCTGTCTAGAGCTGCAATGTGCTACCTGTGTTTCTTAAGTCTAAAGGTGTTTCTGCCGCTGTAATGGTACAATTTTTGTTGTGCTGTTGTCTTTGATGTGCTGTCGATTACATGTGTAAGTTTTATTTTGCAGCTCAAATTATTTCTGCCCAATGAAGCCCCAGGTTGGTTTGTTAGAGCAGAAGTCTCAAGCTGAAACAATGCAGCAGTGGCTTGGAAGCATGCAAGCAAACGGTGTGTTACTTATCATTGGAGTATTTTTGTGCTTAAGTTGGAGTAATGCCTTATATCAGTTTCTGTGAGATTTTCTATTATTTCTTTTAACTTGTGACAGAAGGGCTATCTCTATGGACAAGGAACTGTGCTACCAGGGTGTAATTCTGGCGTCTGAAATGACAGCAGTTGGATATTAACAGAGGCTAGTGCCAGCAAACTTGAATGAAAAGCATAGAAGACCCTGAACTGATTTGTTGCTGCTGAAAACTGACCCAGATATTGAGAGAGGCAAAATTGTTTCCCGTATTGCTAATCTGCAGAATCATTCTGAAGCAAGAAATATCCCATGGAAAATATTTTCTTTCCTCTTTAGGACTAAGCTGTAACATCTTAGTTTCCTGAGGCAGGAATTAATTTCATAAGGGTTTGTATTTGGTGTTCATGTTAAGCTGTTGTGTTGGTACGTGACTGCCTGCATAAGAGTGAAGAAATTGTATGCTGAGGTTAAGGATAAAGGTCGTTATTGCCGCTTCCTAGCATCTTAGGAAACAAACAAAACAAACAAGCAAACAAAACGAAACCAAACAACAAAAAGCACCAAAAAAACCCAAACAAACTCCAGAACTCTAGAACCTGCCATGATTTTTTTTGGTTGTAACCTGAAACAATAGGTGACAAAAGATTGGCAGGAGGTGCAAAAGCTCTGCTAATTGCACAAATACACTTTAAAAGGAAAAGGGACCTCAGTGAGTGAGAAAGATAATGAGGCTGCAGAAGGAGGGGTGGAGGAAAGGCTGAAAAACACAGAAGGGCAGGAGGTTCTTTGTCATGTATCATGTTACAGCATGTACTAATAATGTAATTTAATCATAAAATGAAATCACAAATCCATTCTGGCCTTCTTTGTTTGATATTACTGGACTCTCCCTGTATATGGGGAACTGTAATCATATGACACATGGTCTGAATAATCCTGAATTTTTAATCTCAACTGTTCTGCAATATGGCAGGAGGAGTGAAATACTTGGGTGGGTGAGACAAAAGTTGATCAAGGTCTTAAAACTCTGGAAGCGGTTGTAGGAAGCTGAAATATCAAAATAGGGGTTTGTCTCTTAATAAGTGACTGGAAGTAA
Source organism: Semnornis frantzii (assembly GCA_013399775.1). Lineage (NCBI taxonomy): Eukaryota > Metazoa > Chordata > Aves > Piciformes > Ramphastidae > Semnornis > Semnornis frantzii. Next base: position 3,968 of record VWYK01065405.1, on the reverse strand, counting down.
AACAGATTTTGAAGGGTGCATTTAACCTTTCAAACACTAAAATTCTGGTTGATGTTAAAGACTAGTTAAGCTGAAACTTAAATCTGGAATTACTGGTTGTCTGAATGGCAAGTAAACAGGTGAAACGTTGTTTATGTGAAATCATAGTAGTTTGTTTTTAAACAGTTCTGCAAAATTATTTGTGGTATGTTAAAACTGTAGGCTGAAACCTACTAACAGTTTAAGTAGCACTGGCATTTTGTTATCACTGCTATTGATTGGTACTACAGTTGTAGCCTAGTAGTTTAGCTTGAGGACTAAAGAAATCTCATTCCCTACTCAAGCTTTCTAAGATGATACTTGGAAGTTTTGTGAAATAAAAGATTCAGAGTCACAGGCAGAATTAAAAAAAAGTTCTTGTATTTTACAAAACTTCCAAAACTTTTTTTATTCTGCTTATGACTGTGAATCTGCAATGTACCTTTGTGATGTTTTCAGTTCCATTGAGACCACCTGCAGACCTAACTGGCAGCAGTAATGCACATGGAGGTTTTCGGTATCACCTGGATGTGCAACAGGATGCATCAAGGAATGCGTGGAACACCTTAAAAGATATCAGGAGTCATGATGCATCTGTCGACTGTCCACATTCTTTAGACCAGAGGAACCCAAAGAAATACATCCCTGGAGTTCTCTGTAAATCTGAGACAATTCAACCATCTTCTTCATGTGGCCTTTGGCTAACTTCAGAACAAAACCAAACGTGGAGCAAAGAACCACCAGCGCATCACAAACCTACGCTGCGAAGTATGGTGTCGCCTCTCAGTGCTCACAGGCTGAAACCCATCAGGCAGAAAACAAAAAATGCAGTGGTATGTATCTGTTCTTAAAATGGAAACACTTAAATACAGCATCCATGACTTCAAAATCACTTGGTAAGCCAGAGGCTTTGTTTTTTATTGGTTTAACAACAATTCAATCTATAATAATTTATTTAAGTAAGTTGCATCTTACTATTTTGTATATGGCATACTGGAACCTTGCAGTCATGTCACATCCTGGAAATGGTGACAGGGCATTGCTTTTAGCTTGCAAGCAAAGAAACTGTAGGTAGCCATCACAAATATTAAATGCATCTCCTACAGTTCCAACACTACTGCTCAGCTGTAGTGTGCTGAAGTTTTCAATGTTAAAATTTTCTGTCAGGCACATCAGCTCCGCTACAGATTAGAGAGCTGAGTTAAAAAAAAATAGTCTTATTCACAAGTGAAAACTTGAACTTTTGTTGGTTATGATGCTGCTTTTTCTCTGTCTTGTGGATGTGAAAGCAAACTATTTTTCACTAATCCTTACTGATCACATTTTCTGGTTGGGTTGTTCCTGGTATCAATTTTTTGCCTTCTGTTCAGTTTTTTACAGCCTCACTCCTCATATAGTGTTACCCCCTGCCCCTCAATTTGATGTTGTGTTTTTTGGTTTTTGTTTTTTTGTGGGAACAGAATAGAGCTGACCTCTCTTGGTTTGGTTTGTCACTTAAGCAGCCACTCCCTCACTGACCAGATTTATAATGCCCAGTCACATTGAAGCAGTGTTGTATTTAAAGAGCAGCAGCAAGAGTTAGTGTGAGAAGCATTAAGTTTGCAGTGCATTTGAGGAGGGAGAAAATAATTTTTTCAGCATTTCTGAAAAGA
>VWYK01065384.1:0-11373 GCA_013399775.1 Semnornis frantzii | reverse complement strand
TTTGCAGCTCTCTGTCAGTGCTACAGACGCTGTCCCCAAGGTTTCCTCATATTTTAAACAAAAAGTAAGTCAGGTCAGTACTATCAGGATCAGGAAATTGAAAGGATTACTCTCTACAAAAACAAAACCCAACACATCATTGTTATTGTTGTTGCTGTTGTTACTACAGATGTGATTAAAGATTGTGGGTTTATGATTGTATAATGGATTCTGTAGGGTCGACACAGCAAGATCTTATTTTATTCTATCACTTTCCACTGGGCACAATTAAAGCCTTAATGAAAGCTTGCTCTCATTTACCCAACAAACTAATTTCTCATTTTGTCAAACCACAAACAACATGTTTAACAGGTTAGGGGGGCAATGATATTGCTGGAAAGAACATGTGTCTTTAAACTTTCATGGCTTCAAACATATTTCACACAGATTGCTTATATGTACGGTTATGTATTTATGGCAGAAGTGCACATATCTATATGAACAAATACAATATGTATGTATGTTTGTGTCACTTTCAAGGTACCAATTAACAAAAAGCCCAAAAAAAAAAAAAAAGGTAACATTTTTGCCCTCAAAGCAATAAAATCAGTCGGAAAATACAGGCAGGTCTAATGAAGCAGTCAACAGGAAATCAGAACCTTTTGGGCATGTCTCTAACAAGCGATGGAGTGTGACATGGAAACTGGAATAGTGTCATCACTATTATCTGCTGAGCTAAAAGAGGTATAAAACTATCATCAGGGTATATTTTAAAGCTAACTATGCCTGCTAAGAAGATGGGATCACTAGCTGAGTTACAGAAGTGACTTACAAGTTTGGTTTTGGTATCTGAGCTTGTTCCTCAACACAACTCAGTTCTTCAGGAGTTAACACATCAACAAGATGAACTCTAGCCAAATCTTATGTCCAAAGCCAACAGGTAAAAGTCTAGAAGCCACCTAGAGTGTGCTTTCTGGTAATTGTCATGTGCCACATGATGCAATAATTTCTGTTTGTTTTTTCAGTTTGGTTTTTTCCTTTGAGACCACTACATACATGAGCACTAATCCATTTTTCTTGCAGTGTAAACATCTGACAAACTATATCTGTAAATGGTAACCATTTCATACAAAATACCAATTCTGATCTCTCTGGAAAGTACAATGCATACATAACAAAGGTTAAAATATATGTTTACATTTTCTTTTGCCTGCTTTATAATTTTTCAGAACAAATGTAGCTTTATCTGGAAGAAAACACACTATGTAAATGCCTGGACTTTAGAAATAGGACAGCATTCAGAAACATCTCTTTATTCCACATTTCTTTGTGGATTGCCTCTAGACAGCATCTGCACATTATGCTACCTACTGTGAATACATTCTTCAGGTGTTTGTTTATCCCTAAACATTGCATGAAGAGCAGCTGCCTCAGAGAAGCCTGCACTGCATTCCAGGCTCTGAGGCATAAAAGTTATGTCTTTTTTGTCCGTTTGTTTGTTGGTTGGTTGGGTTTTGGGGTTTTTTTGGTTGGTTTTTTGGTTTGGTTTGGGTTTGGATTTTTTTGATTGAGCTTTCTAGCCCCAGGCATCTTCAGTCTGCATCAGCAACTAACATACAACCTATTGCAGCATCTCAGGCAAGACCCTTACAGTGTTTTCCCTCCACCACTTCTGCTTTCTCACCCACAGCATCCCTATTCTATAACTTCATTACATAAACCTATACAGAGTACTGACTGAACTCGGAGAGCAAGAATTCAACAGGACTCTGCAACACCCTTTTGACTTGCTTCTGGTGCTATTGAAAGAGGGAAGATTGCAGAGGATTGGTGGTAGAGATGCAAACAATTAAAATCTGGTAGGCATGTTTTTCCTCTCTCTAAACAGGTAGTAATGGAACAGAATTTCACCTTCCACTTTGGAACTTTTTTTTTACTTCTACTAAAATAATAATTTGCAGACATATATTACCAGAGCTCTTGCTCAGTGTTGTTTTCAGGACCTGTGAAGTCAGTGCTCTCTTTCCGAAGCAGTAGTGCTGAAAGTGACGATGTGAATTTCTTAGTTTGCAGTTTTTCCTAGGTCTGTGCTTCTGCATTCTGTGTGCTGTTAAAAAGAAACAAACAAATGGGTATCCAGATTATTGACAGCAAGTGATCATAATAATTCCTACATTTCATTAAGGAGAAACTAAAGCAGTTTAATCTACAGTGCATCAATATCATACATCCAATTACCTCCTTCAGAGTATTTGCAGTCTATCATCACAAAATCTACAAACAGTGCCATGTACCACAAACAGGCAAGAAATCTGCTTATTAAAGCTTTCATTGATGCAGTTCCATTGTATACAAAGTGGCTGCTTGATAGATCTCAGTAACCAATGCATTTAGTTTTCCAACAAAAGTATTCAAATTTTAATCACATGGTCTAGTACAGGAAATGTCTTAAGACAAAACCTGAGCTGTAAAAATACATGAAAAAAATTGTTTACTTCTACACAGCTTCTGTTCACTTTTCTGACAGGGATATTAATGCTAGTTAGAAACTCTAATGAAAATTTTCAACACCTCCGTAAGACAGTAAGATAAATTGTTGCTAATCCTCAGACAGGATCTGGGAGCTGCAAAACCAACAAGTCACAGCAGATCTTGAATTATTATTATCAAATTCATATTGGAGTTATCGCATTATCCATATTCAGATTATTACCCAATCCAGATCTTCATCCATTTCTCTCTTTTTGCTAATACACATATAGCTTCCTGTCACAGTGGCCCTATACTACGATCAGCAGGATGCTGATCAGAGTATAAGAAAGGAAGAAAGAAAGGAAGGAAGAAACAAAGAAAGGAAGGAAGGAAGGAAGAAAGAAAGGAAGAAAGAAATAAAGGAAGGAATAAAGGAAGAAAGAAAGGAAGGAAGGAAGAAAGGAAGGAAGGAAGAAATGAAGGAAGGAAGAAAGGAAGGAAGGAAGAAAGAAAGGAAGGAAGAGAAGAGATGGGAGTAGACAATGTCATTCTAAACCAAAATGCCAATACAACAGACAAATTCATCAAGGCCGAGATCTGAGAAAGCACTGTTACACTTCTCAGTGTCAACAAGCCCAAGAAGATACTCTGCAAATTGCAATGCCTTTTCCAAGCTCTAATAGAATTAGATATTTCAGTGAAAAACCTAAACATTTAAATAAATCATCTCAAAAGGCTTTGTGTGGACACAAAGATGTTATATGCATTTTCCTCAATAACTTAAAACAAAGAATGCAGAAACAAAAACTGTGTTGTTAAACTTCACAAGATGGCCAGTGTGTGATTTCAGAAATTTGAGGAATGTCCTGAGTTTGGTTGGCAGACACTCTGCTGTGTATTACACAAGACAAAAAGAACCACAATCAGGCTAACCTGTTTTAAAATCATATGATGAGACTTTCAATAATAACTTCAAGCACAAAACCCAAAGAAAAGTATAAATGCTAGAATTTCATAGAATCATAGAATGGTAAGGTTGGAAAGGACCTCAAGGATCATCTAGTTCCAACTCCCTGCCATAGGCAGGGACACCTCCCACTAGTACAGGTTACTCAAAGCCTTGTCCAACCTGGCCTTGAACACCTCCAGGGAGGGAGCAGCCCCAACTTCCCTGGGCAACTTGTGCCAGTGTTTCACCACCCTCACTGCAAAGAACTTCCTCCTAACATCCACTTTCAATCTCCCCTCCGCCAGTTTAAACCCATTGCCCCTCGTCCTGTTACAAGGTCCCATTACACCTTGTAAATAGTTCTTCCCCAGCCTTCCTGAAGTCCCTCTTCAGATACTGGAAGGCTCTATAAGGTCTTCTTGAAGCCTTCTCTTCTGCAGGCTGCAGAGCCCCAACTCTCTCAGTCTGTCCTCACAGCAGAGCTGCTCCAGCCCTCTGATCATCTTCATGGCCCTCCTCTGGACCCACTCCAACACTTCCATGTCCTTCCTGTGCTGGGGGCTCCAGAATTGCACACAGTACTCCAGGTGGTGTATGACAAGAGCAGAGTAAAGGGGGAGAATCACCTTCCTTACGCTGTTGGCCACACTGCTCTGGATGCAGCCCAGGACTCGGTTGCTGTCTGGGCTGTGCGCACATACTGCAGGCTCATGTTGAGCTTTTCATCAACCCAGACCCCCAGGTCCTTTTCCTCAGGGCTGCTCTCCAGCCATTCATCACCCTGCCTGGATTTGTGCTTGGGATTGTGCCTACCCAGGTGCAGGACCTTACACTTGGTCTTGTTGAATTTTATGAGGTTGGCTTGGGCCCACCTCTCCAGCCTGTTCAGGTCCCTCTGGGTGGCATCCCTGCCCTCTAGCAAGTCGACTGTGCCACACAGCTTGGTGTCATCTGCAAACTTGCTGAGGGTGCACTGATTCCTCTGTCCATGTCACTAACAAAGATGTTAAACCGCAGTGGTGGCAGCACTGATGCCTGAGGGCTGCCACTTGTCACTGGTCTCCAGGTGGACATTGTGCCCTTGATCACCACTCTCTGCGTGTGACCATCCAGCCAGTTCCTTATCCAACAAGTAGTCCACCCATCAAGTCCATGTTTTTTCCAGCTTGGTGACCAGGATGTCATGTGGGACAGAGTCAAATGCCTTACTCAGGTCCAGGCAGATGACATCAGTTGCCCTTCCCTTGTCCACTGTCACTGTGACTTCTTCATAACATTTCAGGCATCTTATTTAACAAAGGAACATTGCCTTCTGATTAATTCATTTGCAATTTGCCTAGAGTTCAGGCAGAGAACAGTGATTTATGCTTTAGTCAAAATGAAATCTGAAAAACTACTAACCCAACAGCTAAAGCAGGCAAGCCCACTATGGCACCTGTCTGCTAAAGGTTACCATGATGTTTTTGAATATCTGAAATAACACCTTCTGTGTTACATATGAAGATAGTTGAAGCAATGTTGCTGAAGCAGTGTCTCTCTTCAAAGCATCCACTGTGTCAGAATTAAAAATACATAAAGAAGAGGTGCAAATAAGTACAGGATAGGTAAAGACATCTTTGCGATAGTCACAGAGCATACAAGTTGGCTAAATAGTTGTGCTGGTTTAAGGCTAATTAGAGTATTTTAATTTAAAAAAATAGATTATAGACTGTGAAAAGAAAGCAATGCTGATGTTTACCTCCACTCATAGGCTTGCTGAGGTGTATAAGAACAAGAACACAAACATAGATAAGACAAAGAGTCTCTCTGTCAGAGTTGGTGTGTTTTCTCCCTGGGATTTTGTGGCTGTGTAACCCAACTAATCATTCTGCTTCTAACCCACCTTGCTCATCCTCCAAACTCACCTTGCCCCCAGGCAGACCCTGGGATAAGGTAGAGGGGTGGGGAGAAGGTGGAAGGGTGGTTGGGAGCCCCTCCTGGGGACTCTGATTTCTGGGAGAGGTATTGTGTGTCAGGATTACCTTTACCTTGTCTATTTCTGTAAAAGAAGTAAAAATTACAGAAAAAAGACCTAATGCCAAAGTTCAAAATGCAAAAGATGGATATTGGCAGGTATCCATGAGTAGCAGAAGTGGCTGGTTCACCACATTCTGCCCAACAGGATTGTATCCATATATGCCTGAGGACATTCCATGAAATGAAAATTAGCCCAACTGTATCATAACTGATGTTGGATAGACACATTATGGTAAAGAGTATAGCAGAACTTGATTGTAACTAGTGGCAAGACCTCCCTGCCCATGGCAGGGAGGTTGGAGTAGTTGATCTTATGAGTTTCAACTTAAGCCATCTTACAATTCTGTGATAACTTGCTTTGCATGATATAGGAATTAGGGGAATCAGTCACAAACTGTGTTAAGTATAAGATGACATCACGATGAGCAATACTCCCTGCTGTGTAGGTCATGCATAACAGTGTTTTTTCTAACACCTTACATCTAAGAACATAAACACAAAGTGATAAATGTCCATACTTGAGGTGTTACTTGCTCAGAGGCTATCAGTAATTACAAAATGCCTTTTTGGGGAAGGGAAGAACACGCTCTATGTGCAAATCTTTGAAGCTACCGCTGAAGCAAGAATTCATATGACAATTATTTTAATAGCACATAGCCATTAGATGTATCAATGTAGGGATGTGAAAAAAATACTGTCAATATATTAGTGAAATGGAACATGAGGTAGTACCATTACAGAAGAGACAGCCCAAATTTGTCATGTCTAAGATTGCTAGTATTACCCAAATCCAAACAAGTCAAAATTCAAAAGCAGTTTCTTCTAAGTGTTAGCATGCAAAAAAGTTTGAACAATATAGTCAAAGACATAAAAACTATCCCAGTAGGAAGTGCCCATAAATCACTTGAGAGTGCTTTTTAAGAAAACAGTCAGTCAGAGAAAATCTTCAGTGTATGCTACTGAAACTGTAAAGTGTAAGCATGAAAGAGACTGACAAATACATTGCTGATTTCTTAACCAGAACAGCCTTGCAGTGCACAACTACAGCAACTCAACAGGAATGCGAAATCTCTAGCCTGATATTAATGCAGAAAATGCAGAGAGACAGAAGCATCAGCTCAGTCTGTTATGTGCCAGCTTCAAGGTAGGGGCTACAGCATATCTAAGAACAAATGATACAAGACATAGATTTACAAGTGCTCGCATCTATCTTTCTGTCACACTCTGTCAGGACAGCCAGATGCTGTGGGAGAAGCCTTGTCTGCTTCCCAAGAATGCTAGAGCTGCTCAGATGAGTTGAGAATCCAAGATAGCTCCATATATAAAGTCAATTGAATCATAAACCCAAGGTCAGCAAAAATAAATTCTTTCAGATATACACTGATGCCATACAAAAAGAGTGTTCTGCTCATCCAGAATGCACTGACATTGTGTACTCTGCAGCAGTGATGCACCAAGCTGAGGTTATTTTTTACTTCAGAAGTAGTTTTGTAGTACCTATGATGAAAGAGAAAACCGCCTATAGGATATATGCCTGCTAAAGCTTTTAATTCTAATCATAATAGTTGACAAAAGGCAATGAAAACACACAAAATCCCAATAGGCTTCGGAACATTCATAATTATAACGGAACATTTTGTTTGCATGCAAACACAGATTATGTCTTTATTGCAACATGCTATCCAGGCAGCAGTGACAACATTCAGATTCTCTAAATTCTGTTATCTGCAAGTGTAAGTATCTACATGTGACTTAGAAATGTAGGATCCTATTACATGCACTAAAAATGCAGCCAGCACAGCCTATAACAGTCACTGAAAATACATCTAACAGCAAGTCTTTAGAACTGCTCATCTGACCAAATATAACTGATTTACAGAGTTTAACTAATCTCCAGTCTCCACGCTGGTATATTGAGTCCACCATCAATAAGTTTGCAGGTGAAATTTAACAAGTCCAAGTGCTGAGTTCTGCACTTTGGCCACAACAAGCCCATGCAGTCCTACAGGCTGGGGACAGAGTGGCTGAAGAGCAGCCAGGCAGAGAGGTACATTGCGGTATTGGTCAACAGCCAACTGAACACGAGCCAGTAGTGTGCCCAGGTGGCCAAGAAGGCCGAGGGCATCCTGGACTGTATCAGGAATCGTGTGGCCAGCAGGACCAGGGAAGTCTTTCTGCCCCTGTACTCAGCACTGATTAGGCCACACCTTGAGTACTGTCTCCAGTTCTTGACCCTTCCATTTAAGAAAGATGTCAAGGTGCTTGAATGTGTCCAGGGAAGGGCAACAAGGCTGGTGAGGGGGCCGGAGCACAAGCCTTATGAAGAGAGGCTGAGGGAGCTGGAGTTGTTCAGCCTGGAGAGGAGTATCAGAGGAGACCTTATTGTTCTCTACAGCTACCTGACAGGAGGTTGTAGCCAGGTGGGGGTTGGTCTCTTCTCCCAGGCATTCAGTGACAGAACAAGAGGACACAAAATCAAACTGCTCCAGGGCAGATTTAGGCTTGATGTTAGGAAGAAGTTCTTCACAGAAAGAGTAATTGACCACTGGGATGGGCTACCTGGGGAGGTGATGGAATCACTGTCCCTGGAGATGTTTGAAATGAGACTGGATGAGGCAGCTAGAGCCATGGTTCAGTTAATTAGAAAGTATTAGGTGATAGGTTGGACTCAATGTTCTCAAAGGTCTTTTCCAACCTGGTTAATTCTGTGATTCTGTGATTGATAGGACACTACAAACTAAAATGAAAGTCTAGGTATTTGGTGGGCATATAGATGTATAAATACATACAGAAAACTAAACCCAGACTTTTAACCTTGTACTGTATCCCACTAGTGATGTCATTCACGTCACCTAATTTAAATTTTCTAGAATGCAGTGTTCAGTCAAAGTATATTGCCAGCTTCTTTCTGTAGTCAGCAGAAGCTTTAGAGCAAAAACTTTTCAGAGAGTGTTTCATCACATTTAGCAAGACACTCCACTGACTACACAGGAAATCTACTGAAGAAGACTAGGGAGAACTAACGTTAAGTGTGAATCCCACCCCAAGACAATACCATTGTCACTGTCAATGCAGTTGTGAAGTATTTTAAGAGGTATTCCATCTTATGGCAAATTAACTACATTGGAATAGGAACCTCTCTTTTCCTGCCATTCTCTGTGCCCACATACTCCAAGATGGGACATGAGGGCTTTATACATTACGTTATTTGCAGCAGCAGAAAGAAAAAGACCTGATAAAAGATTCCCTGGAAAGAAACAGATGACGCCCTAAGGAGAGGAAAGTGAGTTATTGAACCTTGATGGCATGAATCGTCAAGCTCATTAGGGAGAGAAACGCAGAACAAAATGTTCAGGGAAACTACATCAAAGAGAATCTAACATTCCACTCCAGAAATCAAGATGCTTAGAATGTATTAATTGCAACATTCTTTCATTCATTAAAAATGGATAAATAGTTTGCAAAGGTTTATTAACTCAAATGGTTACTAATTTTTTTAAGAATCTAGCAGAATAGTAGAGACCTTAGATCTACCAGTAATAACTTCTAATGTATAAATTATTACCATTCACAAAGTATTTATTAATAGTTTACCAGTATATTATGGACATTAGTACCATCTGTTGCAGATAGTTACAACCATGTTGATAGGTATTTGAACTGATTATAAGACACATATGACTCAGTTAGACTTTATTATAAATGATTAACCACTTTAAAGAATCATTTTGTAAACTCATTATAAACTATTCCTAAATGGATCTTTATTTAAAGGATCACAAGCTTCGTTTGTTTTTCAAGATCAGATGATATACATTTAAATGCATGTTTTGCAGTTAAGAAAGTCTACCAGGATAAATGATGACCATTTAAAATATGTATTAGGATAACACATTGAATAAAAATTGCTACAAATGCACATAAAAAGACTGAATTATGAGTAGCCTTTCATTATAGTGCAATCTGCTATGCCGCTCATTTAAGTGATTGCCATGACTAATTTATACTCACATTTAGCTTTTGTTGGCATTCTAAAAAATATGCTGTTTGAAAAAATGGACAAGCCAAGGGCATAAAAAGTGTCTAGGTTGAGATTATTATGTGCCAAGCTTTGTTCAGAATTGAAAAAAAAAAAAACTTGCATTAGAATTTTCAGTTCAATTACATCACGAAAGCAGTAAGAAAATAGAGTTCATGATACACTCACTGACAATAATGGCAGCTTAAATGAACACCTTTTAAATATTCCCGTTTATGGAAGAAAATGCTCATGTACACTACATGTTTGTACTACAGATGGACACAGCTTAGCAGAGACATGCTCGGTGCTTCAGCTGTTTACTTAGGCAGTAACACAGTCCTAAGAAATAGTTGCTATGCCAACCCATCACAGGACTATATATATATACATTCATGACCAGGGCTTATTCTGAGTGCTATGTCACTTTCAAAAGTTTAAATGCATCGCCGTTTCCATTACGACAAAACCCTAGTCCAGGGACAATTCACTGCCCTGATTTTTCTTTCTTTTTTTTTTTTTTTTAAGATAAAGTGTGTAATATATAAAATAACATGATAGGATTTCAAACAGGGAGCAGGAGAGCCTTTTGACGTCACATTTCTGCAATCACTGAACAGACTGTTCTGTTTGCAAGCCTCTAAAGATTTGGTGTTTAGATGATAAAGGGCACTGCTTTTTATAATCTATTATTAACTCTTGTGTGTGTATTACCGCAGGAGTTCTCTGAAGAGAAAGCAAAGCATGTTTTGATGGTGCGACAGTGAAGTGCTTTTTTGTACTATTTACTAGAACACTTTTCCACATCAAGTCCATCCAGTCAGGCTTATTTCTGTGATATAGGGAAAATCCCTGATAGCCTACCCCTGGATCTTGGAATTGATGTATACAGACAAATATGCTGTTTGTTTTGTTTTGTTTTTTTTTTTTTTAATAATAAATCATAGAGGAAGCTCTTTAATTACCTTTTTTTCTCTTTATGTTACTTTAGAAGCTGTTGAGTTTTTTTCAAATGCATTTGAATTTTCAGTCTATTTATTTTGTAATTATTGGATGACTGCATTCAGCACTGCCATTTCAATTAGATTTTGATGGCTGACAAAATCATTGTTGACAGCAAGTGCACAAACGAACGAAGGAAAACCAGATTAGCAATGTTTGTGTCATTGCATTTAAATAAAGCTAAATGTTTTGGCAGTAATGTGATCAAATCCAAAATTTGAAGAGAGAAGGAAAGCAGTAAACAGGATGGGAGGAAAGGGTCAGGTCAGAAATAATCATCCTTCTTCAGACACAGGGTTTTCTACAGTAGAGATATTTCCTTTTGAGACATAATTTAATTTTTTGAGAGTGCAGCCACTTCTTTTCCAAACAGATTAAAAACCTAAAAACATTTATATATGTCTCCAACAAGTTCTGCAACTTGATAGACTTATTGAGAAAAGCAAGATAGGACAGATATCAATGCAGATACAGAACTCAACCCACTAAAATTCATAAGGTGAGGAAAACCATTGACGAATTCCAAAGTTTAGGACTTTCTGTCTATTCTAAAGATCAATATGAATGTGAGAGAGGAGGATGAGTGCGATAACACCTTCACATCCATTTAAGAATAACAGGATAACAATACGCATGCCAGATGAGAACCTGCATCAGACAGTTGTTCTTCTTAAGAATAAAACAGAGCCTCACTGAAGCAACTGTCTCTCTTGTCTCTGAAATTGAAATTAATAATATACTTTATATTCAGATGTCTGCAGAAAAAGTACAGAAAACTGAGGAAAAGTAGAAAAAAAGAATATATTAAATGCTCTGAGTTAAATCTGTTACAAGGGGACTACCATAGGCTGAAAGCAGTTCTCTGCTCAGTCTCAGAGCATGATTCAGTTCAGTGGCTTTTCGTTGCTACAGCTCTTTCAGAGTATTTCTTCAGGAT
>VWYK01065374.1:2000-17303 GCA_013399775.1 Semnornis frantzii | reverse complement strand
CAGCACCTGCACATCTCTCTTGTACTGAGGTGCCCAAAACTGAACACAAAGCTCGAGGTATGGCCTCACCAGAGCAGAGTACAAGGGGACAATTGCCTCCCTATCCGTGTTGGACACAGCACTTCTAATCCAAGCCAGGATGCCACTGGCTTTCTTGGCCACCTGGGCAGACTGCTGGATCATTGTCAGCTGCTTATCAATTAGAACTCCCATGTCCCTTTCTGCTAGGCAGCTTTCCAGACACACAGCCCCAAGCAGTGTATTTTATTGAAGTACACAAAACTAAGACATAGCGGTCCCTTTGTAAAATTCTTCAATAAAAGCTGTTGGGAGTTCATAAAGGTTTTGTTTCTTTGAAATCTAGCTGACTTCCTAAAACCAGCACATTTATCTTAAGGAAAAAAAAAAAAAAAAAAAGAGAAAAATCGAAGACCTTTATGGCAAACACTGCACCACTACCACACAGAAACGTTTTTGAAGTCTACAACACTGAAGTAACAAAAACAGTTCCATTCAATGTCACCTAGCGCAACCCTCTTGCCAGGACCTCACCCCTTCTCCTCTACTCCCTGCACTCTCTTTTGGTCTTAGTTTCATCATCTGCGCTCTCTGATCTCCCTGAGCTCTCTGTGCAGACTAACAAATTCAGCTGTGCACACCTCTTTAAGGGCTTCTTCCCTGCCTTCACTTCTGAACTATGTTAATTACTCCATGTCCCCCTACTTTTCCTAACCAGACTTTGCTCTCTTCATCAGTACTATTTTATCTCTGTCTCAGTCCTCTCCACTGCAACTTCTGTGCCTGAAGTCAGTTTCTATTTTTAAAACTACCCAAAAATTATATAAGTAGTACTGTAGCAGTGATTGAAAACAGTATGGGCTTAAAACACGTCCACAAGCAGCAGTAAAGTGGAAAATGAAATAGAATTAAAAACCATCCAATGCCTGAGCTCCACATCCTATATCAGAACACTAACCATTTCTCCTAGCCAATTCAACACTGCAAAGACATAAGCCTTCTCATTCTGGCCCACATGTAAGAAAAACTATGACAGCAAAGTAAGCACATTCTGCTTCAAGGCAGGGTGAAGCAAAGTGTCTGGAAGCAGTATTTCAAGTAGGTCATTTTACAGGTCTGCCCCGCTGTCCAGGGCCACCAGATTCCTACACCAGAGGAAACCAAAACCTCCTCCAGCTGTTCTCTCTGCCTCTGTTGCCTAATTCAGCCCAAATAACCCTACCTGAGCTACAGGCTGTTTTGGTGCAGCCCCGACATGACTTTTCCCCCATATTCTTTTTATGAAGCTACAGTTCTATTTAAAATAAAAGCTTAGAACAAAAACCATAAAGCAAAAAGCACCAGACAAAAAACAAACATGAAACACTGCATGCATTAAATTCTCATTAGGAAATGGATACACAAATGCTCACGTATTTTAGCTACAAGCAGTGAAGTCACAATATCTAAGTCATGTATTTAATACAGCAAACAAAGGATCTAAGCTAGTATTTTCCCTTAATAATGAACAGGCAATTACATTGCCTATGCAATTGATTTAAGTAGCTAAAAAAATATGGAGTCCAGAGGCAGGAAATAGACAGGTAGGCTTGTCGACACAAGAGGACATTCTAAATGCTCAGCATTTCCTTCTGGGAAAGCAGTCTCAGCTCCTAGCTGTACTGGTAGCTTACAGAGAAGGAGCCCCACAAATCTATCCCAGCTACACAAGCTGCCACATCCCAGGCTGTTTCAATGAACCATAGTCTTTCACTTTCCACAGAAGTAAACCCATATGGAGAAAGAGGAAGGCATCAAAAGACTGAATGAGTATGGACACACAGAGTGAACCCCACCAACTTAAACTTGGGCCAAACAATTTAATCCTGCTCTCCTTTTAATACCAAAAAAAAAAAAAAAAAAGCAGCATAGAAAAGACAGTGAACTCCAATCAAACAATGAAAATAAATTACACCTGCAAATGAGCACAGAACTTTCTGTCAAATTCTACAGAAGCTTTATTGCCTTTTACCTTCACCAAATGCTAATTCCTGGTTCTTTTTCAGGGATTGTCCAGTAAGATGTTCAAAATCATTTAAAAAGATACTGGTAGCTCATATATGACAAAATTATAGCTTGTAAAGGTAGAAGTGATTCAGTGCATTTAATAACATGCCGGAAGCCAAGTTCAGTACCCAAATTCCTGGCTGCAACATGATGTGATTGTATAGCCTGTCACACCAAGACCAAATACAACTCAGGACTACACATTCTGTAATGGCAAATATATATATATGTGTGTGTGTGTACATGGCATATCTTATGAATAATAGATGAAATAAATCAACTTCTAACAGTCACAGCAGTGAGTTTCGAGGGGATAGCGGACAGAAAGGAACACAATCGGTGGTGCAGTAGGTTTTTTAAGAGTTATTTGACAGCCTAGAAACATTTTGCTTTATGAAGGTAAAGTTGAGAGCATACAGAGACCAGTACTACTTTGTCAACACAAAAGCCTAACCTCAAAAGTCACACCAGCTGCATCTATGTGTGCCTGCACATATCTTCACTTCCCAGAGAGATGTAGGGGAAAGAAGCCAAACCACTAATTAGACATCAAATTTATTTTCCAATAAACACACACAATTACAATCAGCAATTCTGATGCACAAAGCCAAATCACAAAGGATGTGTGCTGTAAATACTGAGCAAAACTACTTGCACCTTATAGTCATTGCAGTAAACATCTCTAAAAGCAGCATTTTCAGCTACAGCCAACCCTTGACATTTCCAGTGTACTATGCTGTAACTACTGAGATCTAAAAATTTCTAATTATCAGTTAAAAATGGTTCCATGAACCTCTCAGTGCAGCTTCCAGAAGCACTAGATGATCTACTGACCAGAGTTTTGAATAGTTCTGTTCTAGACAATAAGCCCTGCATTGTGCCTTGCAGTGTGTTGCTTCTGAATGACTCTAGAAGCTACTGTGTTCCTGATGCAGACTTCACAAGTTTATTCATAAAATCAAGCCACATTTTCACTCGTGTCAACATTAATGTTTTATTAGCTGTTTTTATACTATAAGGTTCTTTCTAATTCTTTGTAGAATTAGCAGAATTTGACAGCCATTTGTCATTTCTGCAATAACACAACTTGGTAGTTGTGGAGTTTTTTTAAATAGAAGTGATGCACCACAAACCAGAGGAAGCAAATTGTCACAATGCTGTTTTTCTTAAGGTTTGATTCCCAGGCAAATGTTCCATAACTTAGCAGATTTTTTTAAAAAAGGCAGCTATAAAACAGCTGTTTGTCTAAATGAAAGACTGCTGACCCCTTGTCTAGTTTGCAGACAATATCAACACCACCTCCATTATTGTCATTCTCAAAAGCAGTATCAGGGGCTTGACTAAACATGTAGGTAAAATACTCTTCAAGTCTGGAAAGGTGCCCCTTCAAATCACAGTTGTTTAATGTGATAGAGCAGTCTGGAGAGGTTCTGACAACACTGCCTTTGCTGAAGATCTACACAATGCTGCACTAGAGTTTGTTAAACACGTTTTAAGAATAAATGCACTGAAAACAACAGAACTAAGATTTTATGACAGAGTTTATTCTTCTGATACTGTTGGTCAAGCTGAAACTGTATCAATAATATCACCTACAACACATAAAACGCTCACTTACTAACTTTTGTTCCTCATTTTACTAACACTTCAAACTGCATTACTTCCATAAACCACAGCTCCTGATGAACCAATTACCTTTTCCTGTTATACTTTACTGGTTTGCACAAACACTAATAGATGATCCCTCCCCCCATCACTTACCAGGAAAACAAGGACTAGAAAATTACTTTAAGGCATATGGAAATGTGGCTGTAGTACATACAGACAGTTCCAAGAGAGAAAAGTTATAATAAGCAAGTGACATTGCCTCACTAAGATCCTTCTGCTGCATATCTGTGCTCTTGCAGCTAGTCATTCTTTGCCTAACGCTCTTCCACGATGAATGAGGAATTGTGGTATTGCAAAGATGATTTGCAAGAGAGTGCACATGCTGGCCAGACAATCTCATTTTCTTCCTTATCCATAAGAGCAGAGCAGCTGCTCTTAAGATGCCACCTTATTTACTTGTACATGGTCATTACCAAAACAGACAGTACCTCAAGATCATTTTTAAGAAACCTTGGAAACACTGAAATTATCTTAGAAGTCTTCAGGTCACACTTCAGTTTCGAGAGTCCCACAAAAGACACCCTAAACAAACCAACTACATAGTCAAAAAACGATCCAATAAAAACAAATACAAACAAACACCACCAAAAAAGCTCACCACCAACCAGTAACAAACACTACAAGAATCCCAACAATCTCACAGAGAACTGGGTTTATTTTGACCTTCTGTATTTGCCCATCATTTTTAAGTGGTCCAGCAAATGCAACAACTCCTTACACATTGAAGGGTTGTTTTCTCCCCAAGTCTGCTCAAGCCCAGAAGGGTTTCAAGGCACACAATTTGGGAAGTACAAAGTAGCCATTTAGTCATAAAAATTCAAATACTGGATAAATTTCTATGGACAGCTGGATATAGTTATAAAAAAAAAAAATTAGTTTCCACTATTGAGTGTTAGCAGTAAAACTTTGGCTGCTTCCCATGGAATGTAAGTCACCCTACACAGAATCTCAAAAGGGACCCCTGCAATCCAGATTCGGTTTCAGCCCTGCAGGCAAAGCCTACTACATTTTACTTTGTAGGCTGGAAGGTAACGTGACTATGGGGATCTCTGCCTTTAAAGTCACACAAGATCTTGTTGGAATAGCGTTACCTTGGGCATGCTACGCAATGGCAATGCATTAGAGTGCAAATTGAATGGAACACATCTCCATCAGGCTGAAGGGCTGAGAAAGCCTCCTGACCATCACCAATAGCAGAGCAATATTAAAAGGATAGGAAGAGATCAAGAAATGTGTGTGCTAACAAACCTGTGATGGAAACAAAGGCAAAAACATAAAAAAGAAGTCTCAAAATAGCTTAAAAGGCTTCATTTTCTAAAGGAAACTAACAGTTCGTTCTCATGAGTTTATAGAGCAAAGAAAGGGTAGCTCAATTGATTAATCGAAGATGGTTAACTCCTTTTAAAAACACCAATATAAGGAAGGTATCCTGGTAGAGCCAGGATAAGAACTTGAGCATGTATAAAGGAGAACATAGGCAGCAGCAAACTGCTAAATAAAGTTCAAAACCTCATGACTGCACTGCAACTTGAATCCAAGGTAGCAGAGAGAATAAATTATTTTGCAGCACAGAAGTGCAAGTAGAACACTTTGTAGGAAAAACAACTTATCTGAAAAACATTACCAAAGTTCTGCCCTTCTCTGAAAAAAATATTGCATAAGTTTTACCCAAAGGCAAGAGTGTCAGGTTTTCACTGTCCAGTCACTAACTGTGACAAACACACAAACAAGGGGAGATTATTTGGGAGGCAATGGGATGCTTTCCCAGAGGTGGATTTGGAAAGGAAACTACTCTTAACAGTTTCTCCATCTTTCAGTCCTGCTTTTGTTTAATAGCAAGTATATGAAAGTCACTTCTACACTCTCAAGAGTAAGTGCAAACAAACAAAAAAAAAACAACTAATTGGGCAAGGAAAAGCACTATCAAACATTTTTTCCTGTTTCTCAACAATTTCATCTACTGATCTCTTTCTTGAAACAACTGAAACTAGCTGTATCTTGACTAACAAGCCCCAGAAAATCCAGAATGTTCCACTTGCCTTCTCTTCCCTTTCAAAATACTTCAGTTTGGTAAACTCCTCCAATAACCTGTGCTGTAGTTCATCCACTACAAGAACACAAGGAAACTTTTAAAGCATTATTTTTCTTTAATTGTATGTGCATGCCTTCAGATTTTTCTTCATCTGAACTGAAACACTGGGAGAGAACGAGGTCTTAAAGTCTGGTTGTTCCCTACTGCAGAAACACTGCACTGAGCTACCCAGAGAAAGTGTGAAAGGAAAGATCTTCAGTAACACACAGCTGTACAAACTGTCCCCATGCCTGTGGAGCTATCAACAAGAATCTTTCCTTAGTACCTCATGTCCCTTCCTTCACATTCAAGAAAGGTGACCACAACAAACGGGAACAGTAGGAGGGCTGAACATATGGGACATGCAGATGGAATGGAATTTAACAATCCAAACAGCATCATATACTTAAAGACTACAAAAATATCTGCTATAAATTGAAAATTTATTCACTGAAACATAACAGAAGACAGTCTTGGAATTGCATCCATCAGTCTCCAAGCTAGCAAGCTGATGGAACATGCTGAAAGGCAAAGTAAGATGTTGTGACATTTAATGAAGTCCTCAGAAAAAATGTAATTCCTTTCTCTAAGTTCCCCACAACTCTATCTCTCTACAGAGGTTTAAAATGGCCAGCACCACTGGTATGGCTATAGCCTGCTATATAGTTATAAGATCTTCATTCAAATGTCACATCAACAACAGCGTCCAACTACACGAGTTACTGCATGCACTGCAATTCCTGTACAAGACCCCACTGTGCCACATCAATGCCTGGCAATGAAACTGGGTTCTCAGGATCTTTGTACATGGACCTGTAACAGTTAGTATGCAGCCAGGCCTGCTCACATACATCTATCGGTTCATTAACTAGACTTCAGCCTAAAAGATGCTAGGGAGGTGAATCATTCCCATGAGTATACACTTCAACACAAGCACATAGAAGCCTACAAGCTGACACACCTAACTCTGAAGGTTGTCAAAGTTTTTTAATAGGGAACATCTTCAACAGCTCCTGTTGTGAAGTTTCCCTGCTAGATCAATGTAAACAGCAAGTACAGGGTTTTCCAGGATCAGGCCCATAACTGCTTTGCTCCAAATCAAGTCACTCTCTTCAATGCTCTTTCACTCCAGCCATCCATGGGCAGTCCTTCCCAGTTGCTCTGAAAGCACACCACATTGTTTGCACTTACACACGGGGTTGCTCAGTGCGTACCATTTAGATGTGTGTACATAAAAATCACAAATTAATTTCACGACATTTGGTACAGCACTGACTCCTATTCACACAGATGCATGAAAGGAGCCCAGTGTAATGCAACTGCATTCCTGGCACTGCTGTGCTCCTCTGGCTGCACTCACATGACCTCTGCCTGGTTTCTGCCACTGCCAAACTGGCACACAAGTGAGTGCAGGGTGGCGTGTCAGATCCTCTCTCTCAATGCCCCGAATCAAGCAATTATGCTCCACAGCAGTCACCCTCAGGGCATTAAAAAAAGAGAAAGGGGAACAGTGTGCATGAAGGCCTAGGCACATCACCAATAGTTTTTCGCCTCTCCTTCCACTAATACAATAATTAGCTCCACCAGCTCTTGCCTCGGGCAGAGCAGAAGGAAAAACATCCAGTGTTCAAGCGATATGCTCCAAATTAAGGACAGGGGTCGCTTCCCTGCCCTGCTATTACACTCAGTATATATGGTCTTTATGTAACAATGCAGGACAACAAATCTATCCCAGGGCTTTCTACATTGTCAGTGTAGTCTATCACTGACTTGTTCAGCGCTCCTACTCTTGCCTCTCCTACACAACTCCTGACAAGATGTGGATCTCTCAGGATGTGCTACAGGAACTTAGAAGCCCCATTTTGTAAAATGAGCCCCTGCACTCTCAACCAACATAATGGCATATATGCACAAACAAAACGCTTCTGATCAGCCATGAGGCCGTGTGGAGGCTGGAGCTGTGAAAGAAGCAGCAGAAGGTAACTACCCACACTCCACAATGATTCCAGTGACTAAGACAGATTGATTTTGGCTGCTGACTGAGCCAAATGTCTGTCCCCATAAGACACTGCATGTATTAATCAATCTAGAGGTACAAAACATTTTGTTTTAAATGTTGCAAGAAATATTTTTTGATAATGTAGTAAAAAAACTGGAATCATTAATTGTCCAGAAAAGGATGCACTACAACTTGGGTATACAAACATACTAGACTGTGGCACAATCNTTATTACCATAAATGTATTTAAACCAAGTGGAAAAAATCCATAACGCTAAACCACTAAGCTTTCCTTAATTCAGACATTCTCCAATTGTATCACAGAATCAGTAAGCTAAAATTAGTACCACTCTATCTGAAACCAGCTGCTGCATTTCCTCATTTTTTCTATTGGAAAGCTAAATTTTAATGAGAATACCTACCAGCATTGCCGGGTCTTCCACTTTGTCACTTTAAAACACAAGGAAACAGATATGCAACTTAAATTGTTTCACCTCTCTATCCAAGAACAGCTACCTGTATTTTTGTATTCACTTGCAGAGTACATCAGTCCAGTTTACTTTTTATCATAGCTACCCCACTTGCAAAGCGAAGGCATCTTACGGATCCCGTCTTTTCATCAGTTCAAGGACTGTCTCAGTTCTCGGTCCCCAGTAAAGGTTAAATAAATTCATTTAGTTTGAATCACAAGAAAACACCATATTTGCTTGTTAAACATATCAATTTCCTTCCTAAATTCTCTGATCAATGTAACACACATAAACAGAGACCCTGGTGCTCTTCCTGTTTCTGCCTTATGAACCACTAATAAGTGTGGGAAGTAAACCAAAGACACCAAGCTCCTCAACAGCATGTTCCATACACCAGTGTGAATAGAAAGAGGATTTTTTGTCACTTCATTACACTGCTGTACAGCCTTTACAGAAGCCACAGCTGAAAATGCTGGAAGCTTGCACCCCAAGTAAGATGACAGCTACTCCATGGGTCAACCTCAACAGACAGAAGCAATACAATTAAGAGCTCAACTTTAAGCTCTAGCATATACTTTCTACTTAATTCACTCTTCCAAATCCTGTCACAGAGGGCTTTGAGTAATCCAGCCATCCCATTACTCCAGATATATACAAGAACAGCAATAATACAGTTAACAAAACTTTAAAAAAAAAAAATACGCACACATGCACACACTTAGACCTTTGTACAAAGGTTCTCCTCCCTGGTATACAGTCTAAGTTAATGAGAGGTTAGTAAAAGCAAAATCAGAAATCTGGTACAATTTTGTACCAGATATTTTTTTTCATGTTCATAAGAATATTTCTCTGGTTCTAAAAGATAAAATATAAAGACTAACAAAAATGCACTACTTGTACCTCAGACTCTTCTGCTCCTTCCTTCCTCTTTTTTTTTTTTCCCCCCCCTTTACAGGGTGCAGCTCTCAGTCCTTCACAACATTTACACTGCAGTTAAACTCACGAATTGGGACTTCCTATGTCCAAAACTCTCAACCTGGGACTTTTCTTCCTGTATTCAATGACCTTGAAAATTGTTCAACTGAAGAGTCCCTCTGGAATTACACTAAACTACTGCTATTCTTAGCACATAACAAATGGTAAGTAAGCTGCATGATAAGCATCCAGGTAAATTCTCATTAGCAAGGTACCTCATTTCATAACACAAGTCAGTATACAACCCTGTCACAACTTGCCAAATGAAAATAAAAACACCACCAAAAAAGACAGTATCTGCTTGTAAAAGCTGAAAAGGTAAGCTGTGTTCAATGAGTGACTTCTACATTAAGAAAGACTCAGTTTGCCCTGTTCCTTATGAAATGATGTGCTTCCATTTCTCCACAGCTGTGGTAAGATTGCCAGTGTGCTGCTCAAGACCAGTATGACGTGCTTCAAGGCCTGCACAACATCTGCCAGTTCTGAAGCTGTGCCTGGGACAGTCTTTGTTTTCCTACTCTGCTGTGCTGGTTTGAGCTAATTGGAATATTTTTTTAATACAGAAAATTATACTGTAGGCTGTGAAGGTAAAACCATGGTGACGTCTACTTCACTCAGAGGCTTGCTGCGATGTTTAGGTATAAGGAAGCCATAACAAAGAAGATAAGAGTCTCTCGAGCTGGCAGTCTGGGTCACGAGGGACTTACGGACTGGCTTGCTGCTTGGGTCTTGGGCTAGCAGCTCTGGCTTCTCCTCTCGGCTGAATAACTTCACTAACCACTTTTCTTCTAATCCTCCCCAGTCGATCCTCCTTGCGCGTAGGCCAAACCTTGGGGTAAGGTGTAGGGGTGGGGAGAAGGTGGAAGGGTGGTTGGGAGCCCCTCCTGGGGTCTCTGATTTCTGGGAGGGGTGTTGTGTGTCTGTATTACCTTAAACTTGTATATTTCTGTAAATATTCCTGTATATACTGTATATATTTGCTTGCATATTGTGCTGAGTTGTAAATATAGCTTCATCTCTTAACTTCCAGTCCGGCTGAGATCTAGTCTGGGTCATTTTAAAGTGTGGGGGGGGGCGGGGAACTCCCAAACCTTCACATCTGCCTAAGCAAGTCAAGTCAGGAAGACATTGACTGCAGCACAATCAGCCCATGAGTCACAATTTATTTTTTTTAAAGCATCCTTCTTATGTCAAAATTTTTGCTTCCAGATTTTTACCCCGAGTTTGCACATTAGAAAATTCTTCCATCCCACATTAAAAGAAAACCCAGAAACATTGTTACGTTCTCAAATCCAATAGAGTTCAGTTCTCAAACCCAATAGAGTTCAACCATCAGTCCTTCAGCTAGCCCTTCTATACCCTTAAGAAGGGGCACTGAGGAATACCTTATAGCCAAATTATACAAATTTTACCATTCAAATTGTAGAATGATAGCTATTTAATACTTTTGAATGCTGCTACCACTGTTAATTTTCTGAGGAAAAAGATAATTCTTTGTGGAAGTAACATTTTTTCATCCCAAGACCCAACATTGACTAGGTTCTTCTACTGAAAAAGAAGTGCCAAGAAAATGTTTACACAGAAGAAAGCCCAAGTTCTTGTCATCTCTCCACACAAACACGAGAATTAACAGATAAACTCATTTTCATTGCCACTTCCTAGCAATTGCTCAATTCCAACCCACAAAAGGAATGCTGCAACTCAGACAATAAAGATCAAGCACTGTTTGAATTAACAAGTGGAATTAATTATCCACTGAATTACTGAGTGAAGAGAGTACATCCTTACATCAAATTATGAAAAAATAAGGCATACTTCCATGAAATTGAATGGGGTTTTTTTAATCCTATAGATTTTCAACATTGAGATATTAGGAGCAATACATGAGTTCCACTGCAGAGCAAATAAACACATAAATAACTCTTAAGGTAATCCGATGTTTAACTGTATTTAAGACATTATACAAAAACACCTAATATTTGTCCTAACACCTAGCACTCTGACAAGCCCTCTTAAAGTTACAGCTAAGGTTCTGGTGAAACTGATGTGAAAGAAAAATCATTATAATATAAAGCAGAGTTCTCTAACCTATGTTTGGCTGAACAAAGAACAGAACTAAAAATAAGTCTGTTTTTTATTCCCATGTTCCATTTAACACAGAATGCTTTATGCAATATTACGAAGCATGATCTGTAGGTACTAGTTTATAATTCTTTTCATTATTAATTTTTTTTCTGTCTACCAAAACTCAACTAACTGGGGATTAGGTCAACCCATTGTAATCATTTCCCTTCATCAGAAGAATAGCAGAGGCAACTCACACAAGTTTAAACGACATGAGAAAAAATAAGTTTCCAGCCATTACTAACTTTTCCTGTAAATCGGGAGGAGACAATTTTTAACACAAAAGGAAATACATAAGGACAAAAGATTGCCATTGAAGCGCCAGGGGGGCTATGGGTAAGTGTGGCTATCTGTGCTTTCAGCCTGCACCCAAACTACTTTGTTTCATACAGAATGTAAGAGCACCTTTCAGTTCTAAGTTGTGTATCACAATCTACCTTATTCCCAAAGCACTGACATTAGCAGAAAACAGCTGTTTTTAAAGAAGTGCTCTCAAGTTTCTCCAGTTTAGATGCTCTCATGCCTTTAACTGGGAGAGGGCTGTTGAGTAGAAGGCATTTTGTTCTGATGTACAGATGAGGATTCTCTACTTTTATCTAAAACCATCTTAACATATTGCAAACCAAGAGCTACTGTTTCATACACACAAAGATGCCTGCAGTTAAACTGTGACTTCTGTATAGTGCTTACACTGTACATAAAAAAAAGTCTACAAGTTCACTACCATTAAATGAATGCTTGAAACTGCATTCGGTACTGCTTAAATCCTTATTATGTCAAAGGAACTTGGAACAGCTTTGGAAGATGAAATCACCAAAAAGGGGATTACAAGGTATGGAAGCTGTTGCATGCATAGCAAAATTGAGTACTTGCAGCTGTGCAATGCTGTAGTTGCTGATAAAAAGCCTTGGGCTTGGACTCTGAGGTACTTCACCTTTCACTGACTTTACAATAAAACCAGCTGCAAAACCACTTTTTTTTTTTCCCCTTCATTTCAGCCAGTAGCAACCCAAACCAGGAACTTTTATTAATGTTTCCTGAGGTCATGAACTTTTATAGACATACTAGACTGCTTGTCATGTAGTGTCAATAATCTGCTGATTAAAGGTCTCTCAAGTCCTGCAGACATTATAGACCATGACAGTTTAATTACCTACTTATTACAATCTGGTATAAGATATTTCTACAAATTAACATTTTCTTGTTCTAAATTAGTCTTGAAATTTATGAAGACATTTAGAAACAAGACCGAAAGACCTGAAGCTATATATTACATGATGGACTGAAAGAAAAGATGAGAGCATCACCACCACAAAGCTGACAAGAAGACTGACCTTCAGAACACACGTCTCAAGTTGATTATCACGAGTGTCTGGAAAGAGCTCACAGTCAGCACTGTCTGACCAGGCAATGAGACAGCAGATACAACACCCAAGTTCTCGACATGGTTTAGCCACTGACCTGCAACAAGGCCCAGTATAGATCATGTCGCTTTTGCATCTCAGTTTCTCCCATTCTTTTTTATCTTGTTTAAATGGACTGAATTCTCCAAAATGAGGCCTGTTGCAAAGCTGACAGTCCAGTACAATATCACTCCTATTGTACAGGCAAAAGACAGTAGTTTCTCAGGCTCAGCAAGGGTGAAAGCATTGATGAAACAGTGGTTTCTTACCATTCAATGGTAAAACCCCAGACTGGATCTGGGGTTTTACAATAGATTATTGCTGGTTCACTTCCATTTCAATATACAAGAAAGGTAATAGTATGTGAAAAAGCATTTTGTTAAGGTTTCATTTAAACAACACTACTGACACTCATTTGGTTTTAGCCAGACATTATTACAATGAGTTACAAATCCACTGTTTGATAGACGTCCAAAAGACAATACTGAAAGAGGGAAAAGAAAGATAAACGAAGTTGTAATGGATTGGCACTGCTGTCATATGATAAAAATATCTAGGAAACACCCACAGGAGATTCAAGGGAAATACAGAGGCTCATCTTCTTTAGGGGCCTGTTTTAAACCATTCACATCTGACAAACTTTCATCAGCGTCAGGACATTAAAGGCAGTTTTGATATCTCTAAGGCACAGTAGACAGCTATACCTTAAAGATGCAATTACCTTGTCCGACAAAGGCAGACTTTTTTTTTTTTCCCCTTAATAAAAACCTGAGAGTCCAAGGACAGAAATAAGTAAGGCAAAGAACATAAAAAGCAGGATAGAGGGGATTTGTGTGACTCGTGCTGTCTAGTTCCTTTTATCCTTGCCTGTCCCAATTAAAGTGTATTTGGGATCAACACAATTAAATCTAATAATGCCATAGAAGATCCTGAGAGAGCAAGGGCACTAAGCCTGTTCGCTGCAAGATGCATGTCCCTGTCCTTGCCTGAGTAATCTAAAGTGTTGACTAGACCTAGAGGAGCCCTTTGTGATGTTTCTGTTACTATCAGACATAACGAATGAAAATCAGGGAACTCTGAGCTGGTATCACAAGTAGAACCCATAGAAGGCAAAGGAAATATGCTAGCAACAACGCGAAAATGAAAGAACCCCCCAAATTTCTGCAGAAGCTCCTGTTAGCTTTCTGTGTGGCAATACTAGTCACCCATTATCTCCTTTGTTCCAGATATCCTCATCTGTTTTGTCCACTGAGTTCTCAGAAGAGGAGAAACTACAGTATGAAACGAGGCTTGGAGCTAATCCCTGTCCTGAGACTCTTCAGTGACAAAATGTTTGTTCTTTAAGGTTCTCAAACAATGTTACTAGCAATGAAGACCAAAAAAACCCAATAGATTTACCTAGAGGTCTGCATATGAATTATCATATTTCAGCAGCTACTATTAATTTATTGCAATTTTAGCTGAGTATTTGCTGTGCAGTCCCAATGGTTTCTGTGTTTAAAAGATAATTTGAAATCAGAAGTTTCTTGGTCTCTTTATGATGGGAGCTGAGGTTATTTTTGTTTGAGTATTTTGGTTTAATTTTTTAAGTAAGCCACACTTACAAATATAACATTTTTTGGACATTTCACTTTTCCTTCCAAAACACCAACTCTGCTGATGCAAACATTTGTACTGTTTCCANAGTGAAGTAGACACCACCACTGTTTTCCTTTCACAGCCTATAAGATAATTTTAGCCTCAAACCAGCACAGACTATCAGCAGTCACAGGACAAAGTCAAGTCCACATCAGATTTGCAGGTTAGCTAAATTTTATCAGATATGTGAACTAACACAATTTTGGAGTGCTTGAAGGCTTCAAAAGGTAATGTCTCCTTAAATACTACTCATTCTTTTCCTTTTACATTCCTCTAAAGCATTTTTGCTAATCACTAGGAATAAAGGGCAGATATAAAAAGGGGATTTTAGGCTGCTGCTGTTTTTTCAGCTTACAGGAGTAAACCAGATTCAACACAGGCTCCTAATCATAGCATAGGATTGTTTGGGTTGGAAAAGACCTTAGAGATGATGTAGTCCAATCATTCTCTGACTGTGAAGTCTGGGACTAAACCATGTCCCTCAGGACCACATCTCTGTGGCTTCAAAACATCTCTGGGGATGGGGGAATTCAACCACCTCCTTGAGCAGCTGTTTCAGTCTCTGAGAACCCTTTCACAGGATCAGCTCTATGTATCACGTTTGCCACATACCAAGGCATATCTTTGGCAAGCCTTACTTCACTTGAAAAATCAACATAGTAACCTTCATGTCAGATATTTATCATATTTCCACAATCAATAATGATCTGAAAACCAAATAATAAATCATAGCTGCTTTTCCTCCTTTCAGGGGAGGATTAACATAACTAGCAAAATAAACAAATATATATATACATCTGTCAGCTGTCATTTTTTTCCTTTATAAAACAAAACTTGACAGATCTTAGTAAGACTATTTTTATTTCATGCCCCAAGACTGCACTTCTCAAG
>VWYK01065314.1:0-13581 GCA_013399775.1 Semnornis frantzii | reverse complement strand
GAGGCCTTGAGTGCCCTGTGCTAGTGGGAGGTGCCCCTGCCTATGGCAGGGGCTTGGAACTAGATGATCCCTGAGGTCCCTTCCAACCTTCCCATTCTATGAATCCTACATTGCCCCTCAGGTTCCAGGAGCTCCCAGCAGCATAAGGCACCCCCAGTAGTACCTGCAGAATGCCTTGAGCCTCTCTGCCGGTTCTCATCTCACACAGAGCAGCAGCACCACCACAAGTGACCCACAAGAGGACTGGGTGCCCACACAGCCCATGCTGGAGAGAGAAATCTGAGGTGCTGACCAGTAAGCTGATGATAGATACCCCTGAGTGCCACACAAAGGCACCCAGGAGGTCAGCAGAACCTTTAGCAAGCACCAGTCACACCAGCAAAGCCCACCCAGGCTGCATTCCAGATCAGCTCAGCAGGAAGCACACCCTCAGCAGTGTCACCACAGGAGGTGAAGCAGAAGACGGGAAGCCACATTCAATAACCAGTGACCTCTCACAAAGTCTTAATAGAGGTCTTCTTCACTAGCACTGTGAGAAACAGAGACTCTTTCAAGAGCAGGAAATCCACAGCTTGTTAGTGGAAGAAAAATCCCATTCTCAGCACCAAGAGTGATACAAAATGCAGGTCAGCAGTGGAAATGTTTGGTGCCTTTTCACACCAGGTTGTCAGAAAGCCTAAAGCACAGCAGAGTAGTTGGCATCCAGGTCTGGAGTCCTCAACATAGGAAGGCCACAGATCTGATGCAGTAGGTCCAGAGGAGGCCACCAAGATGATGAGGGGGTTGGAGCACCTCTACTGGAAGGACAGGTTGAGGTAGCTGGAGGTGTTCAGCCTGGAAGAGGTTCCAGGGAGATCTTAGAGTAGCCTTCCAGCACCAGAAAGGGACTACAAGAAGGCAATAGAGAGAGAGTTTGCAAAGGCCTGTAGTGACAGGATGAGGGCAATGGCTCTAAACTGGAGAAGAGTAGAGTAGATTGGACATTAGGAGCAAGTTCTGCACCATGAGGGTGCTGGAGCACTGCAACAGATTGCCCAGGGAGGTGGGTGAGGCCCCATCCCTGGAGATATTCAAGGTGAGGCTGGACAGGGCTATGGGCAACCTGATCTAGTTGACTGCAAGCGGGTTGGACTATACAGCCTTTGGAAGTCCCTTCCAAACCAGACCACTCTGTGATTCCATGCTGTGAGCCAAAGCAGCACATCACCTTCTGTGCCAATGGTAACTCTAAAACTCACAAACACTTGGGCTTAGATGAAACTTTAAGCTCACTCTCTGTGAGCAGACAGCAATCCTTCACACACAGCATTTCATAAACCACTTCTGAGAGACAGCACAGACCAGCAAGGGGACCAGCACTGGTAGTTGGCGGGTAGAGGACAGCAGGGTACCTGCCCTAGGCACAATTACTTTACCCCAGCTGTTCATAAAGCTACAACAGCAACTGTCTGAGCAATGGGCACAGACTGGCACCCAGGAGGTTCTACCTGAGCAGGAAGAGAAACTCCTTTGGTGTGAGGGTGTTGAAAGCCTGGGGCGGGCTGCCCAGAAAGGTTGTAGAGTCTCATTTTCTGGAGAGCTTCCAACACCCCTTGGCCATTGTGATCCTGGGCAAGCTGCTCTGGGTGCCCTGCTTTAGCAGGCAGGTTGGACTGGATGATCTCCAGAGGTCCCTTCCAGGCCTCACCATGCTGGCATTCTGGGATTTCTTGCTGACCGCTTTAAGAAGCCCACTTGACCACAGCAGCTCCACTCTGACCTTGGTGGGAACAAGCAATGCTCTTTTAAGGCCAGACTGTTGGGTTTGTTCCCAGAATGCTGCAGGTTTGCAGTAAATCTGCTCCCATTAAACCCCATTTCAGACTACTCAGCTCAGCTGCACATACCCAGGCAATTTCTCACGAGGTCATTCACAAGGACCAGAGCAAGGAGAAGCAGGCAGCATCACACAGCACGGCACACAGCCAGCCTGGAGCAGGGCAGGACACAGCCCATAACCTGCTGTGAGACCCAAGGAGCTGCTAACAGCCACTCATGCTACACTACAGCACCCTGAGGAACAGTGCTCAGTGAACTGCCACTCTTCCATGTCCACAGCATGCCCAGGGTCACGCCAGGAGCAACCATGCTGCAGCCCTGGTTTCAGATCCATTGGAAGCAGGGGCAGGTGATGGCAGAGGTCCAGCTGCTCAGGTAGAGATGATGACAAACCTGCACTCTGGAGAAGCAGCCCCTGTGATGCAGGCACTGCAGCAATTTGGCACTCTCAAGGAGGCTGCAGCCTGCTGCCTCTGCCCATTTCACCTGCAAAGCTGACAAACTAAGGGCAGGTGAAAGCAAGTGCTGTGCAAAAGAGATTTAACACCACGCCAGTCACAGGTGGCACAGAGCTCCCTGAAGGGATGCACTTGGAGCAGAGCCTGCAAATGGCATCTGCAGCGCCCACGCAAGCAGGCAGCAAGCATCCAACAAGCAAGATCAGTCCTGACCCTCCCCACTGATGACCAAGCCAATGGAGATGGTTATTAGCTCTGACTTTGCCAAATCAGTGCTGGCACCCCACAACCAGCAGGAGCCACACAACAAAGTATGGCCACACAGGATGGTGGCTACATCTCACCCTGCAGCAAACAGAGGTGGGAGCTGCCCCATGCCTGCCACCATCACAGGTCAGGTTGTTTAGGACTCTGAGCAGCCTGCTCTAGTTGCAGATGTCCCTGCTCACCACAGGGGAGTTGGATTAGATGAGCTTTAAAGGTCCCTTCCAAACCAAACCATTCTAGGATGCCCCTTGCCTTAATCATATGGCAAGGAAAGCTTTAAAGGCACCCAGAGAGAACGGACAACTTACACAATCTCCTGAATCTGACTTCATTGTCTTTTCAAGTGGTTTCCTCTTTACAACAGCATAAAAACCCGAGCAGTACCCCAAAGGCCACCAGAGCAGCCAGACAATGAGTGCAGAGGGCAAGAACTGTAACAGAAACTACCCACAGAAGTCAATTTTAGGGCTCTGATGTCTTCTGAAGAACAGATTAATGAAAGTTAAGAACCACATCAGCTAAGCACCTGACTGGGTGGCAACCAAAAACATTTAGAGAAAAGGGAAAAATCTTTAGGTTAGTCTGCAAGGGAAGTTCCTTTTGCTCCTACAAAACCATTTGCACTGCCACTCTCTTGCCCTAAACCCACTCCCTTTTCCTGAGGCCCAGCTCTGCAGCTGCCCTCTCTGCTCGCCCTGAGGTGTTTTCTTCCTCACCCCAGGCTGAGGGACGCTGCCAGGCTGCTTAGCTGCACCCTGTCTCCTCAAACATGTTCTGAAGCCCAACCAGATAGAATCAAGAGAATACTCTGGGTTGGAAGGGACCTCCAAAGGTCATCCAGTCCAACCACCAGCAGGCATGTGTCCCATTAGAGCAGTTTGCTCAGAGGCCCATCCAGCCTCACCTTGACTGCCTCCAGGGAGTGGTGACTCGACCACCTCCTTTGGGCAACCTGTTGCAGTACCCTCATGGTGCAGAACCTGTTCCCAGCAACCAACCTAAATCTGCTCTGTTCTAATTTCAAACCATTGTCCCTCATCCTGTCACTCCCAGCCCTTGTCCGAAGTCCCTCCCCAGCTCTCCTGGAGCCCCTCCAGGAACTGGAAGGCTGCTCCAAGGTCTCCCCAAAGCCTTCTCTTCTCCAAGCTAAACAACCCCAACTCTCCCAGCCTGCCCCCACAGCAGAGGTGCTTCAGCCCACTGATCATTTGGCCTCCTCTGGATCCTCTCCAGCAGGTCCATGTCTCACAGCAGTGCAGGTGAGGTCTCAGCAGAACACAAGGGCAGGATCCCCTCTCTCCAGCTCTGGGCACGCTGCTTTGGATGCAGCCCAGGCCTTCTGGGCTTCCAGTGCTCATTGCTGGCTGCTGCCCAGCTTCTCCCCCACCAGCACCCTTCAAGTCCTTTTCCACAGGGCTGCTCTCTAGCACCTCATCCCCCAGCCTGTATTGCAATGATTGCTCTGACCCAGGGGCAGGACCCTGCACTTGCTTTTAGATTGCATTTAGATTGTCAGGGGTGGTGACTGCCATTTTCAGCTGCTCTTTAGTGTTCTCTCTGACCTCCTCCTGAATTTCCTTTTCAGCCGTGCTGTCACAAGCTGCTCCACCAGACATGGTTCCCTTGGGAGCTACACAAGCTTTTCTTTCTGTCAAAGCCTCAGAACTGGGAGCAAACACAAAGCTTCTCTGCTACAGAAGTAAACACCACAGAGTCTCTAAACAAAACTTTCCCAAGTCCACTGCATTTTGACAAAAGTCCTTGGCAAAAAACTGCCTTGCTGTGCAGCGGGCAGGTGGGTCTGCAGCAGCAAGGAGCCTGGGAGCCTGCCCAGTTAACCCCCAAGGTCTCACGCTGGGGAACAAAAGACTGTTGCAAAAATCCCAGCCAGTAGCGCCCCCAGAGATCCAGCTCTCCTCTTCCCTTGTCCTCCCTCCCATTAGCGCCTCCTCCCTCAGAGCTCCCACTAAAAGCAACCCATCACACAAC
The DNA here is from genome assembly GCA_013399775.1 of Semnornis frantzii. Lineage (NCBI taxonomy): Eukaryota > Metazoa > Chordata > Aves > Piciformes > Ramphastidae > Semnornis > Semnornis frantzii. The sequence goes on along the minus strand of VWYK01065314.1, from coordinate 9,049 downwards.
CCTAGAATGCCTCAGGTTGGGAGGGATCCTCAAAGCTCCTCCAGTCCAACCCCCTGCAGCCAACAGGGACAGCCCCAGCCAGAGCAGGCTGCTCACAGCCCCACACACTCTGACCTGCAGTGGTGCCAGCCATGGGGCAGCTCCCACCTCTCTGCCCAGCCTGGGCCAGGCTCTCCACACGCTCAGGGCCAAACATTTCTCCCTTCTCTCCACTCTCAACCTCCGCCTTTGAGTTCAAACCATACTCCCTTGTCCTGTCACAACAGGCCCTGACAGAGTCTGTCTTCAGCTTTCTTAGAGCCCCTTTTAAGTCCTGAAAAGCCACCAGAAGGTCTCCCTGGAGCCTTCTCTTCTCCAGGCTGAACAACTCCAGCTCATGCTCCAGTTCTGCACACAAAAATCTGACTGTGCCACACAAAACCTCGCAAGGCATTTGCAGGGTACCAGAGCACCACAAATAAGCACCTTCCACCTTCACAGCCATCTGTGCACAGACTGACCAGAGCCAGCACTGCTCACTGTCTCCCTTAGGCTCACCCTGCAGAAAGCTGCCCTGGGCTGCCTTGGTTTAAGGTGCCATCATTTCTTCACTACAGAAGGACTTGCAACACTGTGCTGAGAAGGTGGGAGCTGCCTCATGCCACCCTTGTATCAGCTTCTCTCTGTTCTGGCTGATCCAACCCTGCACCAGCACTGCATGGGTCTGCTTCAGGTGCTGCTGCCCTGGGGAAAGGGCAGTGATTTAGAATCATAGAATGGTTTAGGTTGGAAGGCACCTCAAGGATCATCCAGTTCCAATCCTGTGCGACACCTCCCAGGTACTGGAGGTACCAGCCTGGTCCTGCTGCCCATGTTTTCGGTCCTGTGCAAGGCCATCAGCCAGCTCAAGAGACAAACTGAGCTTCAAAGACACCACAAATAACTTCCCAGCAGCAGGAGCATGTTTCCTGGAAAGGGGGCCAGAAGCTCCTTACTCAGCCCAAGGCAGCCAGGACAGAAATGCCACCAGGGTAAACATCTTCAGGCATTAGAGAGGCAGCAGTAGCACACACCTGGAAGGTGACAGGAACTTAACATGAAAGAGAAGGCCTAGAGAAGAGAAGGCTTCCAGGAGACATTGGAGTGGCATTCCAGCATCTGAAGGGGGCTACAGGAAGGCTGGATTGACAAGGTCTTTCTTTCTAGTGAGGGTGGTGAGACACTGGCAGAGGTTGCCAAGGGAGGCTGCGTTCCACAACCTCCCTGGAGGTGTTCAAGGCCAGGTTGGATGAGGCCTTGCGCAACTTGTGCTGGCGGGAGGGGTCCCTGGGCATGGCACAGGGTTAGAACTGGATGATCCTTGAGGTCCTTTCCAACTTAAACCATTCTATGATTCTAAATCACTGTAGCTTGGCAACCAGAAGAATATCTGCAGCTAACAATGAAACTGCCCTCTGGAAATCAGAGTCCAACCTGTTTTACAGAGGAGCTCAGCATGCCTGGGTGTGAGGCAGAAAGGAGCAATCACCAGATTCCAAGCCTCGAACCTGTGGCACCCAGCTGAGCAGTGTGGGAGAGGATGATGCTGTCAGCCAGGCCTCAGCTGAGCCTGGCAGAGGGAGTGTGCAGACGTAGGAGTACAGGGAGCATCCTCTCCTCATCCTCCCAGGCTGTCAGTAGAAGATGACCAGAGGGCTGGGGCAGCTCTCCTATGAGGACAGGCCGAGAGAGTTGGGACTCTGCAGCCTGCAGAAGAGAAGGCTTCCAGGAGACCTTAGAGTAGCCTTCCAGTATCTGAAGGGAGCCTACAGGAAGGCTGGGAAGGGACTATTGCCAAGGGCTGGGAATGACAGGACAAAGGGGAATGGGTTTGAAGCGGCAGAGGGGAGACTGAAAGTGGCATTTAGGAGGAAGTTGTTTGCAGTGAGGGTGGTGAGACACTGGCACAGGTTGCCCAGGGAGGTTGTGGCTGCTCCCTCCCTGGAGGTGCTCAAGGCCAGGTTGGACAAGTCCTTGAGTGCCCTGTGCTAGTGGGAGGTGCCCCTGCCTATGGCGGGGGTTGGAACTGGATGAGTTTTGAGGTCCCTTCCAACCTTACCATTCTATGATTCTCTGATTAATCTACCTTTAGAGATTTCTAAGGGTCCTCATCTGGTTTGGAGTTCTAACATGGATGAGAGCACATCAAGCTACCAGCCACCTGAATCAGTTGCCACACTTGGGGCTGACTAAACTCTTCCTCTAGAAACTCTGGTGACCCTGAGCACTGGGCAGAAGCACTTCACAGCACCACCTGGAAGTTCTGGGCACAATTAACCACTGCTGCACCATTCAAAGCCCCAGGAACAGTCACATTCTTCTGCAGCACAACAGCGTGGCAGCTTTTGGACTTTAACTATGAGCAGACATTTAGAAGAAACCACTGCTGTGAATTCAGGGAATGCTGGAACCCAGAGCCAGCAGGGACACTCAGTTCAGCCTGCCTGGGGACCTCCCTGGCTCCAGAGCTGACTAAGCAGTCTCTCCTTCTCCTGCAGAGTCAATGCCCCTGCTGGGCAGGAAAGCAACAGCAGCACTTCCTGCCAGCTTGGACAAAGCCAAACTGATCCAGCTGAGGATGTCCCTGCAGAGGGGATTGGACTGGATGACCTTTGGAGGTCTCCTGAACTCAGCCCATTGCATGATGCTGTGACCAAAGTCAGCTGCTTCACCTGCTCAGCTGCCGACGCTGCTTGTGACACCTCTTTGGAACACGATGGCCAAGGGCAAGACTTTCACCCCAGTATCACTCCAGCTGCACTCTGCTGGGCTGCTCCTCAGTTTGGACACTAACCAGCTGAAGAACAAAGAATCATAGACTGGTTTAGGTTGGAAGGGACCTCAAAGATCATATAGTTCCAAGCCCCTGCCATAGGCAGGGACACCTCCCACTACCACAGGGCACTCAAGGCCTCCTCCAAGCTGGCCTTGAACCCCTCCAGGGAGGGAGCAGCCACAACCTCCCTGGGCAACCTGTGCCAGTGTCTCACCCCCCTCACTGCAAACAACTTCCTCCTAACATCCCCTTTCAATCTCTCCTCTGCCACTTCAAACCCATTTCTCCTCCTCCTGCCATTCCCAGACCTTGTCAATACTCCCTCCCCAGCCTTCCTGTAGTACCGTTCAGATCCTGCAAGGCCACTTCAAGGTCTCCTGGAAGCCTTCTCCTCTCCAGGCTGCAGAGCCCCAACCCTTGTAGTCTGTCCTCATAGGAGAGGTTTGCTGTGGGTCTCCAAGCCTCAGGCCACATCAGCATAGGATTCCTCTGAGGACATGGCCCTGGGCAGCCAGAGCATTAATCAGATTTGAGAGGGAAACCCAACACAAACCTTCCCAGGAAGCTTTTACTTCTAAAGAGAAAGAGTACTGCGGACATGCAGCTTCTGGACTGCATTCCCAGGTGCTGTGGGAGCAGCAGAGTGCTCTGGCACAAGGCAGGGTGCAGCTTAGACCTCTGGCAGCTCAGCAATGGAGCAGGTTCCCTGTTGTCAGTTCAGTTACAGGCTCCTGTTCAAGCCAGTGGCAACAGAGCAGTCTATATTAAAGCAAGCGAGCAGCCCCAGGAACTTCTCAGGTCTCTGCTGACACAAATCCTGGAGCCACACATTCCTCACTGGCAGTGCATTTCTGTAGGCAGGACCAAAGCAGCTCTGCTGGCAAATCAGCCTTGCAAGTTCCATTGCAAGTGACAGAAGATCCCTGATGGGGAAAGTCAGCCAAGCCCTCTCCTGCGTGAGCACACAGACACACCTCAGTCAGCCACAACCAGCTCCCACAATTCCTGTCTCAGCCTTCACCACCTCCACACCTGCTGAGAAGACTCTTCTCACATTTGCTCAGCTGTGGTCCTGCTCAACAGGATTAGGAGGAATGAAGCCAAAGGAACAGGCCTGAGAGCAGAATCTTGTTCTCAGCCCCACAGACATCTACTGCAGGTATACAGTGGCAAAGCTGTGCCTGAAGGAAGGCAGGACTCTGGCACAGCCAGCTGGGCAGATAAGCTCCAGGATACTACTCTAACTTGTCTCAAAAAGAAATAATTAATTAGAAACAGACTTTGAACTCCATTTTGCATTTCCAGGAGAGCACCGGCAAGCTCATGCAGATAACCAACCACAGCTGCCCCAGTGCAGCAGGAATTCAGCTCCCAAGCTGCTGCCTACAGCAGCAGTCTCCAGCCCTTTAAATCCAAACCTTCCAACAGAAGTCTGAGCTCATTCACAACTCCTCTGCATAACCTGCATACATACTCCTACACTTCCTACTGACAACAACTGGGCTACAGCAGGTCAGAAAGGAAAGAGCTGACCTCTAATTCCCCCCAGATCAGTGAGGAACCAGCTTTGGAAGCTGACATCCAGGTACCAGTTTCCACATGCTGACTATTCCTGCTGCCCCGAGGCAAAAGGTACCTCGAACAAAGGACAAAAATCATAGAATGGTTTAGGTTGGAAGGGACCTCAAAGCTCAGCCAGTTCCAACCCCCCTGACACCTCCCACAGAAAAGGTCACTCAAGGACTCATCCAGCCTGGTCTTGAACACCTCCAGGGAGGTTGTGGAGGATGGAAGCACAGAATTTGATCTTTGATCACATTGGGTGCTTCTGTGCTCCACAACCTCCCTGGGCAACCTGTGCCAGTGTCTCACCACCCTCACTGCAAACAACTTCCTCCTAACATCCACTTTCAATCTCCCCTCTGCCACTCCAAACCCATTCCTCCTCATCCTGGTATTCCAAGCCCTTGTCAACAGTCCTTCCCCAAACCTCCTGTAACCCCCTTCAGATACTGGAAGGCTGCTACAAGGTCTCCTCAAAGCCTTCTCTTCTCCAGTCTGAAGAGCCCCGAATCCTGTGCCTGTCCTCAGCCCTGGGCTGCCAGTCTTAGTCAGCACTACAAGAAGTAGTTCTGACCATCCTCATGCTTCCTACTCTCTGCCCACCTNAGGGTGGTGAGACACTGGCACAGGTTGCCCAGGGAGGTTGTGGAGCACAGAAGCACCCAATGAGATCAAAGATCAGGTTGGGTGATTCTGTGCTCCACAACCTCCCTGGAGGTCTTCTGTGCTCCATAGCCTGCATGGAGGTGTCCAAGGCCAGGCTGGATGAGGCCTTGAGTGACCTGTACTAGTAGGAGATTTCCCTGCCTATGGCAGGGGGTTGGAACCAGATGATCTTTGAGGTTCCTTCCAACCTAAACCATTCTATGATTTCCAAGTGAGGCAGGAGAAAAGAAGACATCAAAGGTAGGGTGAGGTTTCCAGTGCCTGGCACAAGATCAGCTCCTGAAGGGACACTGTTCAGCAGGGAACTGCTCCTTACAGGAAAACCCAGACACGGTCCCATCACTTCCCAGAAGGGATTTCCAAATGCAAAGCTTTCATCTCGCTCCATAGCCCCTCCCAGGTCAAAGCAACACAGCCACGTGTTTTTAAAGGAAACTGTTTTATCTCTATCCACAAACCTCTTCAGAGCACACACCCTTTGCTCCCTGGTCCAAGGGCAAGGTGATGGCAAATTCAGAGAACCTGCTCCAAAGTAAACCAGAAAAACTTTTTTGGTCTACAGAAAGGAAAAAAAAAAAACACAACCAACCAACCAAGCCTAGACCAAAATGGATAAAAGAATCAACTCCCTTTCAGCTCAGCTCCATCTGCTCCCAGCAGCTGTCCTCCTTACACTACAGGACATCTCCTGAAACACCTCAGAAAGATCAGATAAATTATTCAAAAGCCAGGCTGGCTCCTGGCACTGGGATTCTTTGTTCACTCCAGGACCAGCCCCAGCCCTCTCCTTCCTGCAGGGCTCATACTGCCTCCAGCAAAGGGCAAACACAAAGGCTTCGATCTGCAGAAGAGGAAATCAATTTAGCAGCTAATAAATACACAATTTGTGCAGTACCCATCCCTGGGCTCCCCTGATGCTCATACACAGCTAATGGGCTCTACTGTGCTAAGCACAAACTCCGCGGGCACTCTGTTCAGTTTCCTGGGCAGGCAAGGAGCCGATGCTGGCCAGCACCACACTGCCTTTCTCTCCCAACAGCAACAACAGAGCCCTCCACGGAGGCCTACGGCCTAAGAAGTCAAAGTCACACATTTTGGGAGATGCTCTGCAGCACATGACAGTCCTGACGCAAATCCAGGCCAATGAAATCCACACGCCCTGCGCTGGAGCTCTGCAGGCCTGCGGCAGGCACCCAACAGGCAGAGCAGAGAGCTCCCCCAGGATCTCCCATACCAACAGTCTGAGCTCCTTAGAAACACAGAGACTATCTGCACAGGAACTTAAATAACCACAGGACATTTGATAAAAGTCATGCTTGCATCTGGTCATCTACTATGGAGAGGTAGCTGCAAGAACTGCAGAACTCCTCTTGAAGCAGTGACCACCTAAGCAAAGCAGGAAATGCCCATGGTGGGCATCTCCAAGATCTAGCCTCCCCTGAGACAAGAGCAATCTCAGTAAGACTGTAGATGCCCATAAAAGAGAGCTCAACCTGACCTGAAGTGGAGTGAAAAGTCTCAAACTGAAGTCAGCAATGCAGCCTGCCCAGAAGCTGCTCTGAGCACAGGCACTTGGGCTGGCATGGAGCTTCGCTGCCATGGCCGAGCCGCACTCGGATGCTAGGGCGCAGCAAATGCTCAATTCTCCCTTCCCCCCTTACTTTCATTCCAAATGTTGCCCAAGCTGATGAGTCTTCTTTTACAGTCCTTGGTTTAAAATTAATCTCTCTCATCCTCTCGGGTTTACCACCTTAAATCTCAGGAATTAGGTCCAGCCTGTCCCACTGCAAGGCTCCCTCTGGTCCATCCTTCCCTCCAGCTTCCAGAAGGGCCTTGGAATACAGACAACCCAAGCAGACAGTTCTGAAGAGGTGACAGGACTGGGACTGAAGGCAGGCAAGGAGCTAATCAGCTCCAGTGTGGTGCACTTCTACCTCAGGGGTCACTGACACCAGAGGGCTGATCTCTTACACCCCTGGCTCACCAGCACACTGCAGCTGTGGTAATTTGCTTGAGTCCCCACAAGCAAAACCAGACACCAAATGCACAAACCCCAGGAATGAGATGCACAAAGCAGGAATGAGATGAACAAATCTAGCCCCACATCCACTCCAGCAGGACAGTGTCTTGAGAACACCACACGAGTCACTTGGCAGTGGCACAGCCTGGCAGCAGAGGCTGCTGGCTGAGTCAGAAGCACCTGGCTGGCGCAGGCAGCACACTTCTCTGCCCTGCCAACCATGAGGGCTGCCTGCCTCAGACGCTGGCAGAGTCTCCCTCACAGAGACCTGCTGTCCAGGGTTAGGTCTGTGAGCAAAGGATTTAGGGTAAGCATGTGCCCGATGTGCTGCCTGGGCATGGTGTGACACTGGACCAAGCCTCTAGGAAGGCGGATTCCTGTTTCCTGCCATCCCCAGCAGCAGCATCCTGCCTTGGCATGGAAGCCTGAGGAACTCTGCCCATGCAGAGGGGAAGGTGAGCTCCTGAGCTGGGACAGGCACAGGGCAAGGGGAGCAGGAAGCCTGAGCAAGGTGAGCTGAGGGAAGGGCTGCAGATGTCACAGGGGTACCTGTGATATGGCTGTATCTGTACCAACCCCTGCAGTCAACACAAAGCCCCTGACACAGAAATACCCCTTTGAGAGGCTGTCACACATGGGCCACCTGCAGTGGCAGCTTTTCAAGCATCTTACATTTCATTTACCTAAGTCCACCCAGCAAACCTCAGTGAGATTCATGACAGAGACTTTGTCCAGCAACTCAGCGATGGCACAAGGAAGCAGAGTGGGGATAGGGAACAGTGTACAAAAATTACTTTGCCTTGTTCAGACAAAGAGAAGAACCTTGAGTAAAAACCAAAGCAGGCTTCAGGGCTGCACAAACCCCTCCTGCAATCCTGCTCCAGATAAAGCACCCTCCCTGCCATGTTTTATGGACAGTGACTTAACCCATGGCACCTTCAGAATAACTTAGAAGTCCTTCCTTCTGTACTGATTTTGGTATTTAAACAGTTGCCCCACACACCCAAGTAGCTGCCTGCTGAGAGGTGAGCCTCACAGCCCATTTAAGACCCTCCAAACAAATGCCATCAGCACCAAGAATCAGCCTGTGTTTATTGAGGACTTAACTAACCAACATCCACCAGCTGCTCCATTGCCAAAAACACAGCAAGGACACGGCATCAAACCTTCCTAGGAGCTGAGCTGCAGCAACGCAGCTGAAGTGTCTCTTCAGGGGGATTTACCATCACTGAACTTAATTAAGCCAGCTAGAGCAACATCCCTTCTCCAAGGGAAGGCATTTTTCAGTGTTCAGCAGGCACTGCACAACCCTTTACTCACTGCTCAAACCTCTCTGCTGCCATCAGACAAGCTGGCAACACAAAAAGCAACCTGAGGATCCCAAAGACAAATAAGAATCCCCTCAATGGCAACCCTAGCAGATCTGACCAACAGATCAGTGCTGGGCTCACAGCACTGCAGGCCCAGAGACCAGAAGGGACTGCACAGGCAAGCTGCTGGAGGAGAGCTCCTCCATCAGCAGCCACGAACCAGCAACCAACCAAACTGACACCAAACAAGCAGCTTACAAACGCAATTGCTACTGGAGCCGTGGACTTCAGACAGGCTCTCCCAAACTGCTGCCTTTACAGGGGCTCAGCTTCTCATTTTAGAAGTGTTACAGCACAACCATAAGTGATCAGGATCAACACAGGAAGCCCCAAAACATCTATTCATGACTCCAGAACAGGAGCTCAGATTGTACAATAACCAATGACCACCAGCCACAACTGCAATAATAATCCATCCTGACCAGAACATCTCCAAGGTGACAACCCTTGGACCACAATGAAAAGCTTCAACTGCCAGAATCAGGCAGGTTTCCCTGACCCTGCTGTTGCAGCCCAGCAGTTCCCATCCCCCTGAGCTGGTTGCTGTTGGGTCAGCAGACACCAGGCCCACAAAATCCAGGCACACCCAAGGAGGCATCGATAGCTTAGGTGAGCACAGAACCACAGAATTAACCA
>VWYK01065295.1:24126-34265 GCA_013399775.1 Semnornis frantzii | reverse complement strand
GTAAGACCTGCATCTTTGCGCATAGCAGGTTCATACATGTGAAGGTCCTGGTTATACAGGCTGTGTGGCTGTCCTTACAAGGGTTAGATAAACAGCCCAGCAAACCCTGGCAAAAAGGAAATGCATTTTGAGTTCACAGTGGGGCTATCACTTGGCTATTTCTGTAGAGCTTGCTTCTAAAAAAAGATCCAGTTCACACAAGTAGCTATTTTACCTTACTGTCCCACAAGATCTAAGCACATTTTTTCCGATTACACTTTCCCACCATAAAATGCACGACGAAACGTGACAAATATTTCTAAATATTCCTATGAAAGCATTTTGTTTATATATAGAAACATGATATATATGGAAACATACAAAACTTTGTGGTTATATATAGATGTCTCCTCACTGTATAGCTAATATTAGTTCATGGAACTGAAGTCACACATGACAAAAAAAGAAAAACACAATTAAAGTTCCAGTGAGTTTTGCCATAATGTAGACAATAAAACACTCTCTGATTTATGATAATATCTATATGAAATGCTGAATAGTAAATTCTCTTGAGAACTCTCAGACAGGAGAAACATACAACAAAAACAACAAAAACAATCCAGGAGATGAGTCCAGAGGCTCACTAAAGAGACATCTAGTCCATATCTTTCCCCCTTCCCACTTCCATTCCAGCAAAATTGCTGTCAAGAAAAAAAAGAGGTGCAAAGAGGTCTTGAAGCCTGTCTCCTGGAGATTAAAAGACCATTAGCTACACTAAAGTTATGGGCGTTTAAAGCTCCGTTAGAGGAAACATTTCAAATGTCTGCAACCGCCACCCTAGAGAGTGCTTCACACTATAATGTCATTTCTATACATAAAAAAATAAAATCCAAACAAACGACTTTCGATAAAAGCTCTTCATAAGACTCATTTGCACAAGTCTGAGGGGGTTGAATTTTACTCTCTAATTAGTCCTCCGTGGTTGGTGTCTGACTACCGCATTTCTTGCATTTAAACAAAAGGCAGATGTAAAATTTACTAATTTGTGTCAGTGTTTAAACTGAGGGAGACAAACCAAGCAGAAAATATGAGGGTTGGGGGGGTTTTAACAGCTAAAATTTCAATACTTTTTCCACGCCCCCAGGGGAATTAGCAAAATGGATGAAGACTAACACCCTTTTAAACAAGCAACTCCCAATCCCATCTACTTAAGCACCACTCTTCACAATGAGTCTCCATTCACGGCACTTAAGGCTGTAATACTTAAAACTGTCAAAGGAGCCTGTTTTAACATCCAGCCAAACACCTCTGCTTGAATGCGTTTCCTTAATAGAGAATTCTGGTTTTCAGAAAAGGAGAGTTTTCGGCAATAAAAGCTTGACACTTTTGTGGCGGTTCCACAACAATTGACACTAATAAGAACCTTCGGATGATGTNAGGTGCAGCAGGAGCGGCAGACGGCTTTCCAGAAATGAAGATTTATTGCTCTCAGAATTTGCCTCCTCTGAATGTTTAGAGGCACCTCACTGCCTACTTACATGGCAACTGGACTCTCTTCTAATCAAAACTCTCAGTCTTCTCCCCTGCCCTGAAATTCCTGTTGCATCAAATGGATGGAGAAGCAAATGGGCTCGAGAATGAACAAATGCAATTGCACAGCTGAAGCAGCACAATTTACGTTATAAAAACATATAGATTTTTGTCCCACTTCACAGCATCACCACTTTCTTGCTGTATGAAAATTAACAAGTATACAAGAGGTTCAGCTGTACTGGTACAAGGGAAGGGTATCCCTGTCTGATCTAGAACCAGGCAAGATCAGTGTGGTACAACAGAAAAAAATTAATTCTAGATCTCAGGACCAAGAACTCCAAATTTATCCAATTTCACAGGAACACCAAGTTCTTTTATGAGTACAAGTGATCAGGAGTTCAAATCTATTATTTATTGAGATGATGACATGTCTGGCAGAACAACAGCTCTTGGCAGGACAGCAAAATATTTATGCAGTGTGACGACTCAAAGGAAATCATTTGCCAAACTGACTGCAACAATAGTCCTTAACTTTTTCAATTTATGGACTGCTAAAAATGCTCAGTGGGAATGCAGAACTCTACAGCTGAGCTCTCTACTGATGAGAGGCTGATTGTTTTTTAAGATGCCTTTTATTGAAACATCAGAAATAGTCCTTGGACACAAGTTAAAAATAAATCAATCACCAGACCGTATTGTTTCCTGCAAGTTTTTCATCCAGCTATTAAGCAACCTTCCTTACCATACATAATAATCAAGAATTATAAGCCTAAAATCTAATTGCTACTGGTCCCTGAAAAATAAAGATTTTCTTCCTAGTGACATTAGCAAGACTTGCATGACTGACAGAGACCAACCACCACCAGGTAAAAAGGTCAAGTGACAAAAGCAGAGAAGCCCTTGGATGAGGAAGGACACAAAGCTGTGTACCACCAGTGTCCTGGGCTCTTCCAGGCAAGATGCAAGCAGATGCAACCCTTGGAGGGACTCTGAGCACTGCATCCCACAGGGGTGTATTTCTAAGGAAAGCTAAAGCTGAAAGTAGTGGTTGGAGACAGTGGTTTTTCTGAAGGCAGCATTTAGAGACTTATCAACAGAAATAAAATATGAGGAAGAGAAGGAAAGGGAAGAACTATGAGAACTGCAAATGAGATTCATGTTATTTCCAGTGGCAGTTCTGGAATCAGTGCTCAAACCACCATCTCTGCTCCAGCTCATAGATTTTCCTACCCTGTAATTTGCCTACTCCTTTACAATAGCTCACAGTGAAAGCCATGGCAATGCAGGGATGAGGGAGGTTAGGGGATCCGGTCTCACTGGGGGAAAGGGAGAAGGAGGTGGAAGAACCAGGGAGATGATGGCAGGGACAATATGATTGTCTTAAGCACTGATGTGTTCCATCAGATGTTCTATTTGAGCAGACAGAAGTATGAGCAATTTGGCCTGGTGGTCTAGCCACTGCAAAATGCCTGTTTCCTGCAGGTCCCACCACAGAGGTGGTCTGAGAGGAACACTTCACAGATAATGCTAGGAAATCTTCTATGGGTTAAAAGAGCAGTGGCAAAGACCCTGTGGCAGATGTCGACACTGATCTGAATGTGCAAGGGTGAGACACTTAGGAAGGTACAAGAACAAATAGGAAACTCTTGCCCACCCTACATCTCAGCTGCAATGGCAAGACCTCAGCTCCCACCCTCAGCAGAGTGCCTTAAATTCCTCTCTGCATTTAAGTCAGTATCACTCTACCCTCACACTTTTTGCTTTAATGCCTTGCTATGAACACTGAAAACAGTTCCTTCTCCCTCTGTGATGGGTCTGAGCCAATCTCTCAGATGACAGCAGAAAGCACAACGTCCAAATCTTTCATCAAGAACAACCACTGATCTGAATAGCAGATATTATAGCAATTTCTTTCTCAGTTATGGGAAGATGTGTTTTCCAAACATCACGGCTAGTGAAACTTGATTAGCAGACAAGGTCTGAAAAGAAAGTGATGCTTCTGGAAACAGGTTCCAAAATGGCAAGGAACTGATTTGAGAAAGCAATTTCACTGATCTGAGAGGGAAGGAATACACCTCAGACCTGTCCACTGTTCTCAAAGGAATACACAATATCTTCAAATGTAAAAGGGAGTATGAAATGGTGAATGGAATGAAAAATGTACCAATCTAAGGTAGAAAGAGTAGCATGAACATAAGCGAAATGATCAGAAGTCCGCATATTGGTCTGCGAGGGTGGGATAACACCAGAGGATGAGCACAGTAAGTACTAAGAAGGAAGGCAACAGCATGCTAAGGCAAAAAGGTACACTGCTGGAGCAGTTATGTGCTCAAGTAAGTAAGATAATCTAGAAACAAGAGGGGAATTTGTGCACAGAAATCCCCTCCAGTCATACAAGCAAGTGGCCCAGTGGTTTACGCTAAGCTGTTTGTGAGAAAGTCTCCTGAACCTTGTGAACAATGAAAGCAGTCCTTTTTCCATCCATGTCTCCCAGAGTATTTAAAGATCTGAATTTTCCCATATAATTTTTGGTTCATCTCTCTCTTCCTATAAATAGAGAAGCAGCAGTGCATCCATCTCTTCTTCATCTTTTTTTGGTGGTCTAGCCTTGCACACATTCTGGAATGTTTTTCTAGTAAACGATAAGCAATGGGAAACAAGTCAAAGACAAAGGACAAGAGACCTTGAGCTCAGACAAGTAGGAGAGATGGGAGCCTTGTCCTCTTTCCCAAGAGGCAGGTATCTTTCCTCTGAACCAAAGGGGTTTGTTTTGGAAATAAGCATATCTATTTCTGTCATTTCCTTTAGAGATGTAGTCTTCGTGGGCTGATAGTAAGACTGACTACAGTGTCTGAGAATGACAAGTTGGCCCCAAAAGAAAGCATTTATAACCTAAATATGAAACCCAAAGGAAACACACCCCTGCTGCTAAGCACACGTCTCAGTGGACCAACACTGTGATCTGTGCTCTGCTCCCAGAGCCTTTACTTTAATCCAAAGCCTAATAATCAAGTTAGCGCTTTGTGAGGAGAGCTAAAGCCCCCCATGGTTTCTGAAAAGTGGCCGGCTGGTGGAGAGGCTGAGCTGGACATCAGCAGGTGGCCTGGCTGCCATGGGAAAACAAGCATGGTGTGGGCAGCCATACAGCTGAGCAAGGAGTTGCAGGAATGCCTACAGTTCTATCCTGACCCATTGGAGGTCTACCACCCCACTGGATGTTCCCAAGAAAAACAAAAACATGAAGAGAAGAGGAAGGGCAAGTCATGGTGAAAGGAGAAAATGCCAAGACCAGGCAGTTAGGGTTTGGAAGTTGTTTCACCAGTCAATCAAGCCAACTTTTGTACTGATGTTCTAAGCACAAGACAAAGGCAATGTATGTAGCTCAGGATGCAGTTCCAATGTACCACTGCAGTGATGAAAAGGACAAGGTAGCCACATTAATGCTATGATGCCCATGATATTTGGGGAAGGAGTTGGGGAGAGTAGCAGGGGGGTGGGGGAAACTAATGAATTCCAGAAGACCACAGTCTTCCATTCCTGCTTAAAAATAGGAACTACGGTCAGGGGGTTGAGTCAGAGAGAGTCAAACCTCAGCACTTGAATCCAGATTTTGAAACCACAAGAGGTCAGAGTTAATTGACAGTTGGTCATTCAGAGGTCCTGGGACAAGTTAAGTATCAACAATGTGCTGTAAAGCCTTGTTAAAGGTAGGTTCCCAGGTCACATCCAAAGACATAACAATATCCCTTATATGACTGGCCCTGATCAGCGTCCTTTCTAGGCTTACCTGCTCAGCACTTGGGGGTAAATGAGCAAAATGCCAACTAGCAGCAAGGTCAGGCAGAGCGAGAGCTGCAGGAGGGAACAGATTTCCAGTAGGGAGTAGTGGGCAGGTTCTTGTGGAGCCACTAGGCATACAGACTCTGGGATAGCCTAATCCACTAACAGGTAAATCCCCTTCACAAAACATTCCTTCCTACCTGAAAAACAAACAAACAAACCATAAACAAGCAAACAAACATCCCACAACACTATTTGGCAACCAAAGCCCGTTGTTTTAGACTAAGAGCTGGGTAGGAATGAGACCTGTGGTTTTTAATAGGAGAAGGCCCCAGCACACCAAGTACCAGGCTGAAATCTGCTCAAGCCTCAGCAGTGAGTGTCCTGCCTCCATGTGTCAGATCATTGCCTGGCAGGCAGGACATTGGGCCCTAAGATTTGGTGCTTGCTGTGCTGTTTAGATACATGAACTAGATGACCTTTAAAGATCCTTCCAACCCAAACCATTCTATGTTGGAGATGTCTCCGCTCATTGCAGGCAGGGTTGGACTAGATGACCTTGAACAGTCCCTTCCAACCCAAACTATTCTCTGATTCTGTGATAAAAGACTGTCTCTCCCAAGAGCTGGATCTGCAGTAAGGAGAAATTATCTTTGGTGGTTTTGGCAAACATCACCCCAAACAAAAGGGTTTGGCCTCTGACAAGGACAAGACAGAAGTGAACTCAGTGGCCTCAAATGAAACCCAGGCTTCTAGATACTGCTCATACATGGAGCAAAAGCTCATGCCAGGGTCTCAGGCAAAAAGAGAGAGGACATTATGACTATGTCATTGCAAGGCAGCCAGTCCTGAGATCCTCCTAGTTTATCAATTCCTCTGTTCAGCTTTTGCTCTACAAAATACAAATCTTGTCAATCACGACTTTGTTAGCAAACCAAACAACTCAGATTCCTGAGGTTACTAATGAAGAGGAACTGATCCTCTCTCTTACCCATATTAGAGCAGCCATTATTTGGCACATATACTAAACCCAGACAAGACAGAAAATGCTAGAAAATCCCACCCAGGAAAATTGTTTTAATCCCAAGTGATACAGAAAGAGGCCTTTTGGATTTTTTAAAGTTTTCCATTTCTCTTTTCCACTTTCTAATCAGAGAAGGTTTTGAGTGTAGGGGTATGAAACACTGCCACACTGCTGTCCTTGAACAGGGATGTCTTACTCCCTGCCCACATACAGACCCACAGCAACACATTCTTCCCTACTCCAACGAACGACATTTCTCAAGTGCTGAAAAAACAAAGCAAAAGAAGTTTAAGTTTCTGCATCGCCTGGGAAAAGAGATTGCTGCTTGGGCCCACCACTAAAATAGGTATAGGGAAGTACTACAAGGAGGGAAGAAAGAACAAAAAAGGAATTTAACAGTTACACTGTGAAAACATGAGGAGGACCCAAGGGGAGAAGTACATGCACAAACAGAGCCATATTTCAGATCAGTGACTTCTCTTTATACATACCAGAATTGGACACCACTTCTGCATTACTGCTCCTCCAAAAATGGATTTGTGGTAGGCTTGCAGTTAACTATTACCAATCATTTTCTGCACTATTTTAGTATCTTGGTGCACTAGACCTGTACCAGAGGTGGTTTTCATTTGCTTACATGTACACAGGAAGATGCAAGTCCTCATTCTCTAACAAACTGAAGGAACAATTAGGAGTCGTTTAGGACTCGCTTGCTTACAGGTACCTACAGCTGCCAGAAGCGGTGATTTGGAGCAAGACCTCTGGGGGGAAAACCCAAGCTGTTGAGACAGAATTCCTTCAAGATGCTATTCCATAAACTAACATTTGTTTTGGGACGGTTTTTCAGCTAAGTTTTCAGGGAGAATAAATCTGTATTTGGGGCTCTAAGAACATTAAAGAGCTGACAAGAATCATCATGGCTCACTTGTCTCTAGTAGGATTGTACGTACAGCTCCAGATTGTACATACAGCTCCCCTATTTGGGGGAATTTGAGCTGCTTAAGAATTTTCTCTCCTTCTAATTCCTCACTGGAAATGATCAGAATTGCTTCTCAGGAGCCTGTCACACTGGGAAAAATTAAGGCACAGAGGAGGTGCAAACAGCAACAGCAATACTTAGTGAAGAGGGGTGAGGAGAGATGAAGAAGAGGGCTCTGCAAAGAATCACAAGGGCTCACAGGTCACTTCTTCACTTTTACTGTCAGCAGTAGTTAGGCTAATAAATACAGAGCTGCTCCTAGTAAAGAATGTATGTAAAGTGATAGAAATAGTCACACTGGAGAAAGGAGAAAGGAGAAGAGACAGTTTAAACAAAGGAAAGATCAAATGAACAAAACCAGGAGCTCTTTCAGCTAGCACCTCTTCTCTCCAAAAATAACACATCTCCCAGGTAAATCGAGGTAGCAAAAGAAAGCCTTTAGTATGAGGAGAATGACAGCACAGGAGGTCAACAAACAAACATTCCCTTTAAAATTACAGAGTAACAGAGATTCTAAACCAGAGTGCATGTGTGTGTAAACTTGCTTTCCAAATCAAATTCCTTTCGGATCACCCCTTAGCTTCTCATCAGCAGTTTTTTGTTTCTACTATGAAGGGCTCTAGTGCAATTATGCTCAGTTACTGAAAGCCTCTTTACTCTAATCCTCCTCTTAGCCTCAGAAAGTAACAGCAAGGACTGATACCTGTGAGCTTATTCTCCTTCATGGGAAATAGTCTGTAGAGTTCACAGCAGAGAAAAACACTCTCGGGACATACTCTATGCCAGCCACTTCGTTCGCCTTACCAGATCTTCTAACTGAGCCAACCCAATTTTTCAATACAAAATCTCCTAATTTTGGTACTTTAAAGGAGGAAGTTCCAAGCATAAAATAGATGTGAAATCTCATCTTGTCACAAGGACACATACTCCTTTGTCTTTATTAAAAAAATATTTTACATCATGTTAAAAATGAAGTTATTTGCTATGAGTCTGGTGAGAAGGGGGTGCTGAAGAAAGGGCACTGGTGCTCTTTGTTCCTTTTGGCATGCATGCTGAAACTAGGATCTAACATGCAAAATTATGGGGTAGACTGAACCCTTCCCTGATGAGTTCTCATTAACCATGAAGCTCAAGGCAGCATTAAAGAGGAGTATAAACCAATTCAAGAACTGAAATAAGGAGGGGCAAGGAGAACTTGTAAGCATTTCTAAGTCCTTTTGAGAGGTATTAGAACTAGTGAACAACTACAGATTTCCCTTTAAATCAGAGAGCTGTAGGTTTTTAAGTCCAGCTGTTTAACCCCTGCAATGCACAGTGACCTTTTCATTTTCCACTGCTCTTGCAGTTTTCCAGCAGTTTGAGCTCATTTGGGCTAATTACCTCAACATGGAGCCACAAATGGAAAATGTTGCTGGTAAGTTGTTCCATTCACAGCCATTTACTCTTGCACTGCTCGCGTCACGGTGCACTACCTGTTTTGCCTGTCTACTTCAGTGGTGAGACCTCAGACCGTGGGGCTGTTCTGCTCCCAGTGCTTACACAGGCTCTGGAAGTCAGTGACCTTCCAGAGAACTTCAACCCACACATGGAGTTCACTTGTAGCATAGAATCATAGAATCATTCAGGCTGGAAAAGATCCTAGGGATCATCCAGTCCAACCACAAACCCTACTCTATAAATTTTACCCCTAAACTATATTCCCAAGCACCACATCTAAATGACTTTTGAACACATCCAGGGGTTGGTGATTCAACCACCTCCCTGGACAACCTATTCTAATGTCTGACTACCTGTTGAAAAAAATTTCCAAAGGTGCAATCTAAACCTACCCAGCTGCAGTTTGAGGCCATTCCCTCTTGTTCTATAGCTACTTACCTGTGATAAGAGACCAGCACCAACATCTCTACAACGTCTTTTCAGGCAGCTGTGCCTGACGCTGTGCCACAAGACGCAGAAGACCACACTCCCTAACTCACTGGAGAATCTAAAGCCCTTCAATCTCACTGTGGAGGAATGGCAGTCACTCCAGAGCTGAGGTGCCACTGCATTTCCATCATAAACCTAAGCTGACTTCTTCCTGACCCTGTCTTCCAAAAAGCACTAATTTATAAAATATCCAATGGACAGGGAAATTGGTAGGACTGACTTGGTAAAGGAGAAGAAAAAGCCCTTTCCATGCAGACTCCATGTTGTGAAAGCTGGCTTTCAAAAAACAGAGCTTGTATGCTCAAATACCTAGCCATGGATTTGCACTCACTTTTGTGAGATATGTAATTAAAACACAGAATCACTGATGTTTCAAATTGGTGTTTCTAAGTCCTTTTTTAACTAAGATAGAACACAAAATGCTATAGCAAAGCCTGTCTACCACTGATGGCTCAATACCAAGATTTCACTAGGTTGGGGATTTGAGTAATCAGTATTACAGGTACACTTGCCAGAGCAGGAACTTTTGGGTAATCTCAAGCACAAGAATAGCTAGAAAGTTCTTTTTGTATTTCTGGAAGCTGACAATCTTCCTCTTTCCCCTTAAGAAACTCAGTGAAAGCATAAGCAGACTTTCATCAGCAGAAAGAGCCCTCCATTGCCACCCAAGCAGCTCCCACCTGATGTTTAGTCATCTTTACTTAGGGAGTAGAGGATTTCCCCCAGCTGCTTCTACTGCTTCTTCCACAGGAATTTTCTGACATCTGCATGAACTTAGTCCTTCAGAATACGACTCTGCACTTGGGTTGACACAGCTACACAAGATGCAAAACTCCTCCCTTGGAAGCATCTGCTATCCAAGATCTTAGGAGAGCTGTCCTGCAGAGACCTGAAAAAACAAATGCTCTGTTACCTCAT
>VWYK01065295.1:0-24019 GCA_013399775.1 Semnornis frantzii | reverse complement strand
ACAAGAACATTTTATTTAACAAAATCAAAATGTACCAGCTCAGTGCAGGTGGGGGAGGCAGACAGCAGGAGTCAAGCAAGGGGTAAGGATTCCCTTCACACCTCAAGCATTAGAGAGACAGGAAGCCTGAAGTCCAGATACCACCTGTCCAGGTACTTAAATCCCTCCTTGGCATAAGAAAGACCCTGTCACTACTCCGGGCAACTGCATTTAATCAGCCACCACAGAACTCAAAATGCCTTGGATCTAACTGTAAACCACAGAGGTTACTCTGTAGTCTTCTTTATGGTTCCATCCTATAGACAAGATGACAAATTCCCAGTAATATGAAAACTGCAAATTAAAGTCACTCCCTTCCCAGGCCTTGTGAAGAACTCTCAAAAGTGGCATTTAGGGCATTTAAGACACAGCTTAGAGCACCATGATCAACAGAACTCTTTAAATGGCACAAGACTTACAGCTAGTATGTCTCTACAGCAACGCTTCACATGCCCCAACCAGAAGTTTGGAGGGTTGGTCTGAAAATCTGCAGCCTCGAATCTGTCAGATGTGGGCAACATTTGACAGAACCTCATATGCAAAGACAATAAAATGGAAAAGAAGGAAAGATGCCATCTAGGCAAATGAAAAAAAATTGGCCATGCTGCCAGGGAAGTACTGTCTTAATGTTCCTACATACCTGTAAAATTGAGGGGAAAGGGAAAGTTCTTTAGATGGGTGATACTCCTGAAAGATAAACTCCATAGGCCACCCATGGGTGCAGATCATTTCAGTTTACATTCCTCTTTATTTAGCATCTTCTGTATTTGTCTCAGCAGCACCAGGTGGAGATTTTCTTCCCTACCTCTCAAAGACATACAAACAGCCCTCAGATGACAACTCAGCATGGACTTGCAAGGTGAATCAAAGAAATGCATGGGCTGTGTTCAGGATCAGCTCCAGGAGCAGTGCCGCAGTCTCTTGGGGGATATCAAGTACATAACTGTGTTTTGGCAGTCTGTGCCAAGCACAGACTGGGGAGTTCCCAAAGGTTTTATATGCTTCTGCTACATTCACACCAGAATCCAGGCAGAGAAATTAAATCTTTGCTACATCAGCATTTCAACTAAATCACCCACACAAATAATTTCTTCATCTAACCATAAGTACTTTGGACTTTCAGGCTCGTTTCTCAATTCTTCAACTCCTGATCACTTTTAGGTTTAGTTTTGGTTGGCTGTTGGGATTTTTGTGTACAGGGTTGTCCTTGGGTCAATTAGCAACATTGAGCCTAGCAAGCACTGCTTGTGGTTCATTCCCACTAAAATCCAAGCGTGGATGTAATAAAACAGCTGACTGGGAAGGAGCAGGACATAGTCTTTACTGTCTACACAGTCATTCCGGTTTAGGTCTTTCTGTGCTTCTTTAAATACTTCCCTACAGATGGCACTGTACCACTATCCAAAATAACCCTTCAGGAAAAAACAAGCTTAAAACAACTTCGATTCATGCTGAGCCACCAAAGATGAGCTAAGTGACCAGCAAGGTTCCCACTTTCTCATCTGGAAGGCTTTCTGATAGGGTATCAAACAGTGAGAGAGCACAAGACTAAACCTTCAGTCTTCTCAACTGTAAACCTGAAAAGGATCTAGTGGGAAGATGGGTTCTAATATACACAGAAAGCCTTGTTCCATATTTCCCTGACGTGTTGGTCCCTGCTACTGTTGAAGATCAGACACTGGGTTGGACAGATTTGGGCTATGGCCTTGTTTGGCAATTCCTATGGAAGGTAACTGAGAAATCTCACAAGAAGCCAGTGTCATGTCCAAAGATTTACAATCAAGGCTTGCAGCCTCAGTAATTGGGTGAATATAATATAATCTGCAGATTCCTCTTTCCTCAGTCATGTGTGGCATTTCTATTACTTTCCCTGTGACTGTTTTACATCCAGTAAAAACACATTGAATAGAAAAAAATAGTAGTAGACGTTGCCCTATGCCCTTGGTAAGAAGAGTAATTCAATGGTTTGGCATTTCCCAAGTCATGTGTGATGGAGAACAGCACTTGGCTCAAACAGACTTATAATTATTAGCAGCAAAATCAATCTATGGCGTGTTTAACCAGATGCTTCTTGAATTTCATTGCCTCTCAGCTGCACAGATTTATAGCATCCCATAGCTACTGAAATATTTTTGCTTTTGATCCACTACTGTCATTAGTGAAGGGCAAAAATGTGTCCTTACATGCACATACAGAATTTCTGCAACTTTCCAAATACAGTATTATTATGGCCAAGCTTTTTAAGTGCTGAGCTACACACCTTTAAATGAAAATGTATTTTGGAAAGTACTAGAGGGACCTTATAGCTATCTCTACCTTGTTGAGTATCAGAGCATCACAAGCACTTCAATACTCTCACGGTTAGTACTGCTCTCAGTATCTGCATAAAACATAGCAGTGCCCCTCTAGGCTGTGCAACAGTTTATTATGAGGTGGAAATAAGAATGCTATCTACTGAAACTACAGAAGAAAATTGCGTTAGTATGTTGTGAAGATTAACAGAAACGCCTAAAAATTACAATCAGGACTTGGGTTTCAATCACCAGGAAAGATGACATCTATCAGCATTGTGTCTGCAACACAGACCCGTTAAAGATCCTGTACTTGGAGCAAAACGAGGTAGTAAATGCCCTCTCTGTCTCCACAGCTCTGAGATTACTCTTGATCAGAAATAATGCTTCTTAGTTTTAAAAAACACTAAAGACATTACAAACCTACTGTGGTATAAAACTAATTTGCATCCACAGGTATCCTGGTAGTAACATCACACCCTACCACTACTTTCAAGAGGCTTTATTTAGCATCACAGATCAGTGGTCATATATAGCCACAGCACTTAATTAAGTAATACTGCACTTATGTTACAAAATACAAAAATCCATTAAAATAAATTCCCCAAAGCCATTGTAGCAGAACATTTTGCAGCATCTGACTACCCTGTCCATTTCTGTTTCACCATCTTCACTTCACCTAGATTTCATCAAGTGATTTAATTCACCTCATTCTATTAAAAAAAAAAAGCACACTAAACAAACAAAACCAAACACAACCAAATGAAAAACCCACAACAACCCACCAAAACAAATTCCCTCCCCCAACCCAAAAAAACCCTTCTGAAACACTCAAACAAAAAGGGGTAATGGTTTTAAATTAAAAGAGGGTAAATTCAGACTAGTTATAGTGAGGGTGGTGAAACATTGAAACGGGTTGCCCATAAATGTAGGAGAGCTTCATCCCTGGAAACATTCACGGTCATGATGGACAAAGCTTTAAGCAAGTTGAAGATGTCCCTGCTCATTGGAGGGTGTTTGGACTCTAAGATGATCCTTGCAGGTCCTTTGCTATTCAAATCATTCAATGGTTCTACAAAAACAAAATCCCCAAACCCAAGGACCAAACAAAAGCAACAAAACCACCAACAAATCCAACCAAACAAAAACAACCAAACAACCAAGAAAACTCCAAACAAAACAACCAACACCAAAACAAGCAAACTAAAGCAACAGAAAAGAAACTCGAATCAAACAAATACAAAGCAAAATGCCAAAACATTGTATTGATCTTCTTGAAATGAAAAGGATGTGTAATTGAGTTCATCTTACAAGCCTGTGATGGTTTGGGAGTTCCCCACCCCCCCACACTTTGTAAAATGACCCAGACTAGAACTCAGCCAGCTGAAAGTTAAGGAATGAAGCTATATTTACAGCTTAGCACAATGTACAAGCAGATATATATACACTATGCACAGGAATATTTACAGAAATATACAAGGTAAAGGTAATACAGAAACACAACAGCCCTCCCAGAAATCAGAGACCCCAGGAGGGGCTCTCAACCCACCTTTCCACCTTCTCCCCACCCCTACACTTTACCTCAAAGTTTGCTTACATATAAGGTGAATTTGGAGGATTGGCCAGGGGAGGTTAGAAAAGTGGTTAGTGAGGTTACTCAGCAGAGAGGAGAAAGCCAAAAGCTGCTAGACAGCCCAAGAGACGACATGTCTTTGTTTTGAGTACTTATACATCTCAGCAAGCCTATGAGTGAAGTAGACATCACCACTGTTTCCTTTTCACAGCCTATAGTATAATTTTCTCCATTAAAATATTCCAATTAGCTCAAACCAGCACAAAGCCAAAAGGGGTACTTAGCCATTTTTCAGAGTACTACACAGATATTACTACTTCCTTCTCATAATATGAGACATTCCAGAGATACTAGACCTAATGAAACACAACTCTATGGAAAAACAGGGGCGTTTCCACTTTCCTTAGTTGCTTGCCTCTGGCATTTTCTATTTCACATTCCTCCCCTGCTCCTTTTAAGTACTTTCCAATCTATATTCCCCATCGATATCTTCAGGGTCTTCATAAACCTTCCAAAGCTGGGCAAGGAACAGCACATGCATGTACAATCACAGAATGGTAAGGTTGGAAGGGAGCTCAAAGATCATCTAGTTCCAACCCCCTGCCATAGGCAGGGACACCTCCCACTAGTACAGGTCACACAAGGCCTCGTCCAAAATGGCCTTGAACACCTCCACGGAGGGAGCAGCCACAACCTCCCTGGGCAACCTGTGCCAGTCTTTCACCACCCTCACAGGAAAGAACTTTTTCCCAACATCTAGTTTAAATCTCCCCTCTGCCAGTTTAAATCCATTACTCTTCCTCCTGTCATTACAACACCTTGTAAATAGTCCTTCCCCAGCCTTCTTGAAGGCCCTCTTCAGACCTGGAAAGCCACTACAAGGTCTCCTGGACGCTTTCTCTTCTCCAGCCTGAGGAGCCTCAACTGTCACAGCCTGTCCTCACAGGAGAGCTGCTCCAGCCCTCTGATCATCTTTGTGGCCCTCTTCTGGACCTGCTCCAGCAGTTCATGTCCTTCTTGTGTTGGGGGCTCCAGAACTGTACTCCAGGCGGGATCTCACGAGAGCAGAGTAAATGGGGGAAATCTAAACCCTTGCCCTGCTGGCCATGCTTCCCTTGCTGCAGCCCAGGACATGGTTGCTGTCTGGGCTGCACATGCACATTGCCAGCTCACGTTGAGCTTTCAAAAACGTGGGCACAGATCTGACAGCCAGATGAGCAGAACAAAGTGAACAGGCTCACGATAAAGTTGGTGGTGTCATCTTCAGCACAGGGAAACAAGAAGTTGAGCAATTTTTCCTCCCCCTATCTCAAGTTTAACAGAACTTGTAGGAACTTTACAATTCTCAAACACTTTTTTCATGTGCAAAATTTGACAGGAGAGAGTTTCAGAAGTTGGTGATAAAGGATGAGAGAAAGGGATGAGAACAGCAGAGATCCTTTCTCCAGGAAATCAGACTAACTCATGTAAACTCAAAGCCTGTCAAAATGAAAATGCAATACTTTTATCAGACAATGAAGAACTGTATCAAGATGCACGACTTTGAGTAAAGCCTTATCAAGAGTCAAAAATTAGGACAGATGCTCATCTGCCCAAGCAGAATATTCAATAAGAATCCAATACTTCAGAGCTGTATTTATCACCTATTACTGTGATCAACATAGCAAAAGGGGCAGGTAATTGTACCTCTCCCTTTTACTAGGCTCTTGCATCCATTTCAGAAGGGGTTTAAGCGGTTACAAGCAATAGACTGTTCACATAAGCAGCACCCCCTGTACCTCAGCTAAAAATGCAAGTTTGCTCCTGCCTAGTATCTTAAGAGCAGATAATAAAAGAGGATCAACTGAAAGTATTTCCCAGCTCCACGTTGGTAGGAGAGATAGGACCATACTGTCTCCCTTCAGTCTACTGTCATCCATTGTTTGTGATCACTCTTCCAATCCAGCTACACTCAATATTGGTCAAGAGTTGCTTTTCAACCACAACCATAATGCCTGAACCAAATGCCCACCAGGGAGTAGTAAATGAGCCTTGTCTTCCTAAGCATTTAATCACAAATGTCACAAACGAATAAGCAGCCAAGCATAGCTCTAATGAGGCTGTGTTTGTCTGGGAGGTTTAACTGGGTATGCAGTTCACTCCTCAGGTACAAAGAATTCATTTCCTACTCCCCATTTTCTAAGGTGGTAACATTGTTCTAAAGACTGAGTTATTTACAACTTGTATTTTACTTGGTCACACAGTAGTGGGACTGGAAAGGCTACTGTGTGGCATTTGCTAAGGTGAATTGCTTTATAACCCCTTTTATAGGCACCATCAAGCACCATCTTGCTGTGATCTTGTTCCTGTGACTGACTGGCACACTATTCCAGACCTAACTGCTGTAATGGTGAATGAACCTTCCTCCCACTTTCAGTAGAAGAAAGCATCCATAGCCACTTTATACCAGTTCATTCTTGCTCTAGTACCGTCCTTTACCTTACATGGCTCTTCTCTTTTCAGAAAATTAATTTTCTTATTCATTACAAAAAAACCCAAATCCATTGATTCTCACCCTTTGTTTAGTTGGACTTCAAGGAAAGCTTTTAAATTCGTTTCAATGAGATCACCTTTCCATCTCAACAGTTGCACTGGTAATCCAATGGAGGAAGGCAGGATCAACAGCTATGGTTGTCTGAGAGTCAGAGATGAGTGACAGATCCTGGGAGCAATGGAGTTGGGTAGCATTCTAGATTTGCCCACCATATCCTGAAAGTTGCTTCTCAAGAGCTGCCTTACTCAAGATGCTTTAATGGAAAGCACACCTTCTTGACACTGAGGGAATAGAGCACAACCTCCAAGTAGAAAACTGGAGAAAGTTGTTTCTCAAATAAACTCTTGGGGACATACCAAGCCTGCAGATCAGTTTACTTAATAGCAAGGGTACACTTTCCTTACGTCTTTGTCCATGCCCACACACTGATCACACTAAATATGTGCCTCTCTACATTCAGTTGCAGTTGGCACTGGAATTTGCTGAACAGCAGCAGCACCCCAGGTTTAAGCACAACTCAAACTTGGCTGCTTCCAAGATTTCTCCAAGTATATACAATGTTGCAACCTTAATTTCCTCTCATTGGAGACCATATCTAACTTTCCAGTAATATCAGAGTTCAATTCTCTCAGTTTCTATAACTCACTGCACTTGGATCTCACATTTACTTGGTTTCTGACTCCTCTGCTGTGGCTGGATGAAATGGGAATAGCACACATGGAGCATGTTGTTACCCCACCATTGCCTTACTGCATGAGAGCTAGCTCAGAGTCCAGCCTCAGGTTACACTAGGTCTTTCCTCAATGAATTTAACCTGGCGGTTTATCAGTCACTATCACAAGGTCCATCTGCACCTCTGCCAGATCCTGGTTTTTACTGCTCTTGATTATAGAGTAATATTCTCAGCTCACATATAGGAAACTTCACTAGTAAATCCTCTTTGTTGAGAAAAACAATAATCTTGTCTTTAATACAGATTCTTTAACTAGGAACATAGCCATGTAATTAATCCTTTTCATCCCACTGCTCCTTACTACTAATTTGTTGTTTGTAAGACACAACTTTTCTTCAGAAAAGCTCTGTGAAGCCTCCCTAACACACACTAGTGGCTCTAGCTAGTACAGTCCTTAGTCTCTTACTTGCAAGTGAAGTTTAGAGTTTTCAGAATCACATCCCACTATAGCATCTTCCTTATCCCATTTAGTTATCACTGGGCAACAACGCTGCTGTTACTCCTGGGCGCCCTGTCCTTACCATCTCCTTTCACCTTCCTCAGCACATCACAGTCACTCTTAAACTGCCTCGATGTAATTCTTAAACTGTGGTTTCCCCTTCGAGAAAGTTACCTAAGGAAAAGTAGCTACAGGGGGAAGAAATAATAGCTTCCGGGAGCCAAGACCAGGGAACAGCATATGTATTTGATTCACCACCACCAATCCAGCTCTTCCAAGATATCCAAGAGTGACATGGCTCAGTGCTGAAGACCTAGTGTGACACACATGGACAGCTCCATTGTCTCCCACATGGCTGCATCATTTCTGAAGCTGAATTTGCTCCTATTTCTGACCAAACAAACTTCAACATTTAGCTCTGACAGCAAGGATCTATGCTTTAAAATTCAAAACTGAAGGGTTGTGCAGCAACAGGCATCAACATTTAATGAGACACAAATGCTTTCCTGGCAAGAGCTGCTGAGATGGTAGTCATAGCAATGTTGCTCTATGGTAGTTTCCATACTCCCAGCACCTTGCCCCAAACTCCTACCTCTGCACAACCCCTGTCACTGTACTGGTACAGAGGACTGTGCAGACACAGGGAATGAATTCCACTTAAAAACAATCTTTAGAGGGGGAGATTTTTGTAATCCAGTTCCATTCCCTGATTCAGCTCCAGATGCAGCCCTTAGCAGAACCAAGCAGACAGAAGTACAGGCCACTGCAGCAGGTTCCCTGTGTCACTCTTACCATCAAAAGGTCTCCACAATGGATGGTGATGGGATCTCCAGAGTACAAGCATGAGACTTGGGTCATAGTCAGTTACCCCAACAGTAACTAGATGAAGCAGACTGGTAACAGCATCTTTCTCCCCCTGGAGTCTGGATAGTGGGGGTTTAATTGCTTTCTCTCCAGCCTATTCTCACTGTAGGTATTGCATAGTAAATACAAATACCAGCCTCAAGTCCTGACCTCCTGTGTTGAAAGCTGATGGTAGTAGATGAACACTGAAAATGTACTTGCTTGAATCTATGGGGAATAATGTTGTAAGTTTCACAACACTTCCCTTGCACCCCATAAGAAGAAACTCATGCAAGCCACTGTATACAGGATCACAGGACGTTAGGGTTTGGAAGAGACCTCCAGAGATCGAGTCCAAGCCCCCTGCCAGAGCAGGACCATAGAATCTAGTGCAGGTTACACAGGAATGCATCCGGACAGGTCTTGAAAAAGTCTCCAGAGAAGGAGACTCCACGACCTCTCTGAGGAGCCCGTTCCAGTGCTCTGTGACCCTTACAGTAAAGAAGTTCTTCCTCATGTTGAGGTCGAGCTTACCTTAGAACACAGAGCACCAAGTGCTTCAAAGGGAAGTCAAGGAGCATGATGAGCACAACTTCAGTACGGCAGAACAGTCTGAAATATTTTTAGCTAGCCTTGCCTTACACTTTCGCATTCCAGAATGCCTTAAAGATTCAGGCAGCATATAGAGTCCAATAATGCATTTAGCATTGATCTTCTTACTCAAAATATTCTTACAGAATGCTGTCTGCTCTGCTAAAGTTGCATTAGGACATTAATTTTAACAGTGGGGCCTCTACAGTAACTCTGAAAGATAATTTTACATCACTGAGGTTACTTCCCTCCTTTTTAAAATGATGAAGAATTTATCACTACTAACCTTAGGTTTTTTGTTTTTTTTTCATTTAAGAATTCTCTTAATAATATTAAGAGGAGGAATAAATTAATGGCATTCTGTCAGCTAAAAGGATTTACAAGGTGACTACATTCTAATTCCAGCTGCAGGTTTATGAAAATAGATTTTGCTGAAGAATGTTTGCATCTCCTGACTTTTTTCCCTTGTTAGCTTTTCAAACCCATCTAGAGAAATGGGACAATAGTCCAACAGTCCTTCCCAATTCATGGGTCCTCTGCTCACTGAATAGTTCATCTCTTTGGATCCAAAAGGGCACTTTGAAATACAAAAACACTGCTCTCCATCTAGTTCCAACCCTAGAGAGGAAAGAGTTTCAAGTAGGGCTCATGTGACAGGTGGTCAACAAAACAGTGCCAAGCAGAGTGAGACCAGGTACGGATAGTCCAGGACATTTATCTTTACATGCTGCCTTTTAGACATGTAAGTTGTTGAGTTGTCAGAAAAACAAGTGTTTCAATGAAGCTTAAACAACTTCAAATTCCATCCCAGCAGGCCTGTCAAACCATGCTTGTAGCCTGAAGATGTCACAATGACAAGTTCATGCAACTTTGCAGGAATTTCCTAATTACACAATCCTGTTTTAAATTACCTTTAATCCTATTTTATTGGCTAGTGTTTTCATTCCACTGATGGGATCTGTCATTTTCCTACATCTGGGGTATATTAAAGATTGTTGGGAATCCATACAGGCTGTTGCCTTTCACTTCCCTCTCTATTTATTCCAGATAAATAGATGATCTAAACAGCATGGCTGGCATGTGGAGATGCAGATTTTTCTGTGCTATGGAAAAAGGGTATCACCGCTAAAACTACATCAGAGTTACTAATTCTGCAGCCTTTGCACCTAAACACCTAAAGAAGGATAGAAGTGACAACTTAATCCAGTGCTACGGGGTAAGCTTTCAGTAGTAAGCAGTCTTTGTCAGCATGGTTTTCATGCCATCTTCAACCAAGGAAGGTGGTCCCAGGTCATTTATTTACAAGCTTTCTTTTTTTCCTTTAATAAAGATAAGATGCAAGCATGGGACCATTTTTGCACAAAATCATAGAATGGTAAGGTTGGAAGGGCCCTCAAAGATCATGTAGTTCCAACCGCCTGCCATAGGCAGGGACACCTCCCACTAGTACAGGTCACTCAAGGCCTCATCCAACCTGGCCTTGAACACCTCCACAGAGGGAGCAGCCACAACCTCCCTGGGCAACCTGTGCCAGTGTCTCGCTACCCTCATTGGAAAGAACTTTCCTTAACATCCAGTCTAAATCTCCCCTCTGCCAGTTTAAACCCATTACCTCTTGTCCTGTCATTACAAGACCTTGTAAATAATCCCTCCCAGTCTTCCTGTAGGCCGCTTTCAGATACTGGAAGGCTACTATAAGGTCTCCTCGAAGCCTTCTCTTCTCCAGGCTGAAGAGCCCCAACTCTCTCAGCCTGTCCTCATAGCAGAGCTGCTGCAGCCCTCTCAGCATGTGGCCCTCCTCTGGACTGGCTCCAAGACTTCCATGCCCTTCCTGTGTTGGGGACTCCAGAACGCCATGCAGTAAGCTGTCTTGATTCCCTCTACGGGTGTAAGTTTGAAGCAACATAAGCTTTCCTCAAACTCAGACAGTGTTTCTGATGCAGCCATTCCAGTAAAAATAAATAAATTTGGATCTGCGGTGCAGGATTAGTGAAACAATTTCATCTCAGTCAGAATGGTGAAGAAGTCCTCACAGTGAAAGAGAGCTTTGCAATAATATTACAATTCCTCAAAATAATTTTTTTTTTTTTTCAGAATATCCTCTGGCTAGTTAAATCCACAACTGACTACTGAGTAGTTTGTCTGTGTTGTTACATCAGTGTTAAGTGTCAAAATCTCAACACAGACTTGGTCTCACTGAGTTTAATAAGACCCTTACAAAAGGTTGTGCTACAGCAGCTGAGGAAGCTGTGCTGCCAGACCTGGAAGTTCCTTGCTCCTCAGTTGGGACTAAGTTACTGACCCCTACACATTCCTACTCTGTTACAAAGCAAAGCACTACAGGTCTGACAGCTCACAGAAAATAGGGAAAGGACTCGGGACGTGTTGCTTTGGACCTCAGGAGGAAAGAAAAGAATGCAAGCACACTTACGCTTTTGCTTCTGGGCAATTTGTTTTTGCGAACAAAATAGTTTTGAATGGAAATAATGAGCAAAGAAAGAGCTTACAGGTTTCTTACATGCAAGTCAGGAAAACACATGAAGGCACAGCTGCAGTCCTTACCAGCCTCCTACTGAGCAGCATCATTTGTTCAATGCCTGCAGAGGAGAAGCAGCATTCTCCTCATACATCGACTCCCATGGAATTGCTACAGGAGGGGTTTAGGGTTATTCTAACCCTAAAGACCCCAAATTTGCAAGCCAAGATCCTAAAGGAAGTGAAACAGATGGAAGGGATCCCTGAAAGTATTAGGTTTGGGGTCTTCAAGGTATTATATTTCGGTGTCAAACGTGGATGTCTACACTCAGAAAAGCTAAAAGCTGTCATTGCAAAATGGAAATGTGCAGTAACAGAGGAAAAACATTCCTCTAAGTCTCACACATGATTATGAACAACAATCACAACTCAACGTTACTCCAGTTGCTGAACACCAAAACGTACAGCAAGCAGACACCAGAGCATGAAACCATTGTTTTCATGCAAACCCTTCCACAGGAGCTCTTCCAACAGCAAATAGGATCAAGTTAACAGAAGAGGTTGTCCTTACATCAAGAGATGTAAGGACAAGCACTTAGAAAAGCAGTAGTTCTCTTCAGGTTCATTTAAAGTGCTTCAGGTGACAGGCAGACATCAGACATTAAAATAAAGACATGCTACAAGGCATCTCCTTCCCCTCCTGCTCCAGTTCAAGCAGACACTTTGTTAATTGTTACAGTTTGAGACTAAAACTTCATACTATCTGAAAGTTGGGATTGCAAAATTGCATTGAAAGACTATATAGCAGATATTTTCCAACTTAGGTAGTTCTCACGCCATCAGCCACTACCATCAGGTTGGACTTCTGACAAGGAAATAAAGGTATGCAGCTTTGAATTACGATTCCTGTTAAGAACACCGGGAGTTGAAAACTCTATTTTCCTCAAACTAAAGAAACACGGATACAACTTTTTAAGTAGAAAATCAGGTTCTCTGCCATAGATCCATAGCATTTGCTGGAACGCTGGGGGAAAAAAAAAAACCAAACGTGATCTTTAAAACTACTGCAGAGCCTTTAGCTGTGGTTGAACATTTAGTAGCCAGGTTGGCCTAGCTGAGTAGCTCTGTCCCTGTCCCCTGGGCTGGTTCCTATCCCTACACTGCCATTTGAACATGCCAGTTCCCAGATTTGTTTAAGAAAAAAAACGAACCAAAACAAGAAAACCATTCTCTACACCTCTTGATCTCCTCTTGTGTTATGAAACAGTGCTAAGTGTTGTGTTTATTGTTGGGGGAGTTCTTCTAAACATACATATAATTTGTATCCAACTAGAAAGAAAGCAGACTTCAAATTTACATGCAAAAAGATGACAGAGTTTACAGTTATTTTAATAACTCCTATTTTAATTATACCAGATAATAGTTTTTAAAATGTTTTAAGTTCACCTGGACATGATTTGCATTTTAAAACTGTTCCATCAAAGAGAAGGTTCTGTCTGCAGGGGAGGAAGTGAACTTGTCTGAAGTATATGGTAATCAGCTCTTGGAACTAGGAGATGCCATCACCTCACTCATGCTCTTTTATTCATGGAAGGACTTCTTTTACCTTTTTTTTTTTTTTTTTTTTTAAACCCTGCTTTTTCAATTCCCAATTTGATTTCATTTGGTAGTTAAAATTCAGAAATAAAATCATAGAACTGTCAGGGCCAGACGGGACCTCCAGGATCATCCAGTTTCAAACCCCCCCTGCCATGGGCAGGGACACCTCGCACTACATCAGGTTGCTCAGAGCCACATCCAGCCTGGCCTTAAAGACCTCCAGGAATGGGGCTTCCACCGCCTCCCTGGGTAACCTGTTCCAGGGTCTCAGCACCCTCATGGTGAAGAACTTCTTCCTAACATCCAATCTACCCACTGAATCTACCCACTTCCAGTTTTGCCCCATTCCCCCCAGTCCTATCACTACCCAACATCCTAAAAAGTCCCTCAACAGCTTTTCTGTAGGCCCCCTTCAGATACTAGACCACAATAAGGTCTATATAATAAATAACCTATCTGTATTCCTTTATATATCCACCTACGATGTCACGCTCATCAAAAATAAGTTTCTCAGCACTCAGCCAGTGATCTCTACAGATTCAGTCAATGACTTTAAAACTTCAGCAGGATACATGGACTGTTTAATTAGTGTAGGTCTCATTAAGCCAGCCAACACTATTTGAATATGCTGAATATCACAATCAAAAATCCTACTTAAATACCACACGAAAGACTGGAGTTTCAGTTTTTATTAAATAATATTTATGCAGCCTGTTCTGAATGCAATGCAATCTTTCTTTAATTAAAAAGTGCTTTATATAGAAAAATCCATCAGAACAATACCGCAGGCTGCCAGCTAGCCACAAACTTGGCATATGTCTTGGCAGAGGTCAGCAACCCTGACACTGCTGCGTGTTGGTAAAGCTCCTTAGTTTGATCCCTCTTCTCTAGAAAATCTGCCAGGTTTTTGCATAATTCCTCCTTCTCTCCCAAGTATGCTGCCCTCATTCTCACTCCCTTTGTTAATTTTACACCAGCCTCTGGGAGAAACAATAGTGAAACACCACTGCAATCACCACCCGAAAGTGCCCAGAAGTTAGCAGTTGGCTAAAAGCTCCAAATCCTTCAATTAATGTAACCTTTCGTAGTACAAGGAAACTAGTGAAGTTGTCCAGGATGCACCTCCAAGCCTTACAAGTCTCCTTGGAATTGAGAAATCGAAGCTCAAACACATCTTAGTTGCATGGGAGGAGTCACTTTGACACCTGCCTGTCATAATTTCAACTGCAGAGCCTTAAAGTTCCTAAAAATGTAGCATCACTTCATAGAGCAAGGTATCAGTTACTTGTCTCACTGGAACACTAACTCCATCGGCCAGAAGAAACTTGCTTGCTTCCCAAACCTTGAGTGATTTAGGCAATGCACAAAGTGGAAGACAGCAACAACTCTTGCACTAAACTGATCTTTTAACTTACCAAAGAAACCTTTGACCCTTCATGTAAACACAACACAGTGAACATGCATCATGCACCATGTGTGCTCTTGCACAAACACAGACAGATGCAACTGCTGGGCATAGAGTAGATATGATTTAGCATCCATCTGGATTAAGGTTAAAAAAAAAAAACAAACAAAAAAACAACCACCAAAAAAACCCCAAAAACACCCAGATAAACCAACCCCAAACATGCCTCATTCCACGCTGTTGCAGAGGGGTTAACAGGCATGGCTACATACATGACCATCCACAGACCACACCCAAAAGTGAACAGAGCTAATGGGCAATGGTGGTGTGAACAAGGTGGCAGTGATGTACAACACTCTGAAAACATTTGGTTTTGGGAGGTGAGAAGATGGCATTTAACACCCTCTGTCTCTCCATTGCAGAGGCTTCCAAAAACAGGGTATTTACTTGTCTGACTCCTCCAAGAAGGTTGGGCTCCTCTGGATTAAAAAAGAAATCCAAAACATAAAAAAGGACAGCAAAGGTTCAGTTTTATCCTGGCCCTTTGTGAAAGTGTGTTTAATACCTTTCCTGTTAGCCTCTACTCTGAAGACTGAAATGAAGAGCCTTGGTGGGGACAAAAGGTAGCAGAGCATTTGACAGACATGACGGCAATGGAGCAATACCCAGTACTGACAGCTGGTACTCACTCTTGGGGAGATTTTCAGGATTTTGTGTTGAAAAAGTCTAATTATTTTTTTCCCTGCATCCAGAGAGATGGTCACTAAAGCTGACAGAACTGAACTTTTTCAAACCCCAGAGAGCCTGTGACCCAGGGAAGAACATTTCCCGCTCTCCTGGAGGGCTCGGCAGCACACAAAGTCCCATTCCCAGCAGCCAGGCAGCTCGCAGGAAGCATGGCTCTGGCCTCAGACACTGGAATGTGTAATTCCATGAGCTTTTTTGGAAATTAAGTGGGAGGTGGATATCAGTCATAGTTAAAATTCCCAAACAGATGAGCCGTGCAGGATTAAAGTGACTCAAAACTGGGTTCATATGTACAGTCACAGAAAATGACCAGAGGATGATGGTCCAGTAATTAGAATGAAGAGCAGGACTTAGGGGACCCTAGCTCTATTCCCACTTTGCAGCCAACTCATCACCATCCTAGGCAAGTCCTCTCTGCTCCAAACCCACATTTTGCTATCTGTTCGATGCACCAATACCAATTTTGTACAGAATTTCACTGAACAGGGTTTCAAGCTTGTGGGAAAAGCACAAGAAAACAGAAAAGTCTAAAGTCTGCACAGGTGCTTGCAAGCTGATAGACTATCCAAGAGATATTTGCACTTGGCTAATGTATGAACATTGTCACGCAACGCACTAACAAGTTGCCACCTCCACTATCTTATTTAGCACTGGGACCCTCTCCTAGCACCAAATGGATCAGTTATGTCCCAAGATCATTAGCAATAGGAGAGTAAGCATAGACAGTGTCTCTTTTGCTATATAAACATATTAATCTTCTACATGTATTTATTCCAGGCAGCCCAGGAAGCCTTTCCTCCTCTTTCCCTTCATACGCGTTTTAAACATACAACACAGACCACCAGAACATATTCTGATTAACAAGGATTCTATTAGAGGAGAGTAGGAAGATTAAATCCAAACACCATTCCAGTCAATTAAATACTATTACTAGTGATGCCGACATGCTAAGTTCTTGAAAGGTTCAACTGTGTAATGTACAGAGCAAAGGAGTGAGTTGCTCAGCACCTCACTGGAGAACAGGGTAGCTTACAGAACTGTGGCCAGGAAGCTCTGCAAATGGGTTAGGGAAAGCTGTATCCCCACCAGAATCACCATTCATTTTAATCAGCTGAGCACTGTAATAAGATTAGAGGTGATTGGGTTGAGCAGTGGGATTAAATCCATTCATTAATCCCCAGAGTTTACTATTCACAGCTCGAATGCATGAGCCCCTTCCTGAAAGATGGCACAGTCAGAAGCAGTATGAGCTATCTGGTAAAAAAAGTGATCTTTAACACCTTTAAATGGACACCTTTGATTCCCCCTTGCAGAGCACGTGTCACAGCTCAATGGCCCGGCTGGGCTGCTCACTAGCAAAAAGCCTCATCCTACCAGGAGACTGCCCAGAAGAACAGTGAGCTTTTGCCTGAATTGTCAAAACTAACCTGTCATAACAGGGGAAGATATCCATAAAAGAACATTACAAAAGTGTCAGGAACAGGTCATAGATATTTACTCTTCTCTTCTGTCTTGTTTTCTCTCATCTGAAGATTCTTTGAAGGATGAGAGTAAAAAATTAGAAAAAATAGCAGAGCATTCAGGAGAACTTGCTGCAGTCCCTGAAGAAAGAGGTGAAAATGTACCAACTAGAGCAGGAAACTATAAAAAAAAAATTCTGTCTTACAGCATGGCTGTAGGTGGATAAGACAAATACCGAAGGATAAAGAAGCAGGAGAAAGACATTCATGTATGGGATGCAGAAAACATTTTTTACAAACACAGGAACTTGTTTGAAATGGGAAAGGGCAGTAAATGGCTACATGATCAGTGAACCAGCAAAAAGTGATGAGCCAAAATAGCTACCAAGAACTCCCCCGGGCTGTTCCTCTGGCCCTTTGTTGCTTCACTAAACTATTTACAGCAATATATTATCACAATCCCTGCCACTGCCTCCCCTTCCTGAATAGCATCTTTTTTGGGATGCCATGCAAGCACATCTCTCCTGTAGGCCTGCTTTCTATTCTAACCTGCCATTAGTTATCAGACTATGAACTCAGTTCCATGGTCATTTTGCATACTGAATTTTCTTCAATTCTCCAATTATAAATATTCACCATATTTTCAAAAGATCAGAGAGCCTCAGACTACCTGGGGCCAAAGACTCAAGCAGGATCTCTCAAAATACATACTACCACTTCTGCAAGTAGACTGGTAGGGTAAAAATTTAAAAAACGAAGACTTACAAAGAAATAAAGATTCGGGGTGGCGGGGGGGGAAATCCTCTCTTTCTATCATGGTCAAAAATATTTCCAGGAGGTGAGTTGCATCTACCAACATTCTACATTGCCCACTTTGCTTAATTTTCTCAGAACAATGTGATCCTTCTTTTGTCCTGAGCTGCAAAGTCCGGAGAAGACTAAAAAGACAGTCTGCTAACAGAACAGGTATGAAGCACATTTCCAAGTAACCTCCTTTGCCTGCTGTTGACCTTTCAAAACCAACATCATCTTTCCTTAATGCAACCAACTTTCATTTGGCTGGTGGACTGAGTGGGTGACCACTGACCTAAGGGCCCTTCTAAGGACATTAAGGGAGTTTGAAAATTCAGGAGCTGGCAGAGCTCTTGCCTCTGTATGAGTCACAGAGGTTGAAGGAGGCACTTTGGGACTGCTCTGTGCTTCAAAGACTGGGAGAACAGAGCCTCTAACAGTCACTGCTGAGGCGTATCAGAAAATGCAATTGGTATGGACATTTTTTTCCCTCAAGATAAGGGTTTATCTTAAGCATTAAAGAGACCTCCGATACTGCACTTGCTGAAAGCTCAGAGGAAGAACCAGAAACACTGAGTATAAGCATCTCCACAAAGCCATGTAAGAGACAGAGCCAAAACAACTGCAGAGACAGCCTCCTGTTTTCTGGACATTTCCTATGTATCAGTGCTTTAACTTCAGTCTGAGGCACAGACCAGGGCAAAATGGCTGGATTATGCAGTCTTTTCACATTATGGTTTTCAGGTTATAATTAGGGACAAGGTTCATGAAGCATGAGTATTGCAGGACTGACGTTCAAGTCTCTGCATCAGCAACTCCTGCAGCACACACTTCTACTCCAGTAACAATTGTGCTGTTCCTCTAGAGGCCAGCCAAATGCAGCCCTGGAAACAATTACAGAGCCCACCACATCCAGAGAAGGGCATGGACCTCTAAAACATACATTCTTGCACACGACAAGCCTAATGAGGTAGGAATTC
Organism: Semnornis frantzii; assembly: GCA_013399775.1. Taxonomy (NCBI): domain Eukaryota; kingdom Metazoa; phylum Chordata; class Aves; order Piciformes; family Ramphastidae; genus Semnornis; species Semnornis frantzii. Next base: position 5,519 of record VWYK01065295.1, on the reverse strand, counting down.
AGAAACTGTCACAGGACTGCTACTCAACACCACAGAAGAATGGAAACTGCTCACCTTATACTTTAAGGTGCTGTTCATATCAATTATTTATTCCAGGAAGGCTGACAATGGCAGCTTTGTTTGGATATTTACCAGATCAAGCCCTAAGTATGATGCTCTCCAAATTCCACTCAGTTGCCATTGATGGTCCTGCATGCTTTTTTAAGACAATCATCCTAAACTCTCATTGGAAAGTAAAATGTCTGGAAAACACACAAGCCTTGGGCTGGAAGCCCTGGCCTACCCTTCCAGCCCCTCTTTGCTTGCATGGAAAATCTCAGCCGCAGGCATTTGTCACTGCAGAAAGTCTTCCCTATATGACAAAGAGTCCAGATTTGGCATCCAGCATGCCTGAGTACAGCAGGATCACAGAGCTGCCAGCTTGGATTTCACCACCTCAGTAAGTTCTCTAGATCCACAGCATTTTCAGTCTCTGATCGGCAGTGTTTGGTCAGATATACTAAGTCAATGGTGAGTGAGATTTCTTAATTACTATTAATTTATTTATTAAGAAGACTTTTCAAAGTGTGTCTCTCTAACTTTTATACATTTTGACTTATGTCCGTGGTGTTTCTCTCCTGTATCTTGTTCAGACTGAATGGTGATTTGTTTTTAAGCATGACAAAAACAGATGGCATTTGATAAAATGGAGGATCTTTGACAGTGAGGATAAATCCTGTTCTGCAGTTTGTAAACTGCAGCACCAAAACCATGTAACTAACTCCAGGCCAGGTTCCTTAGGGGAGAGAGTCAGGAGTCCATTTCAAGCTCTCTCAGCCAAGGACCACAACGTAGTAGAAGGCAGTTAGGTGGAAACTAACAGACAACGGAAAAAAAACAAACAAAAAAAAAACCCAGCCAACCAAACAAACCTACAAACAAACAAAAAAACCCCACCCCAAACTCTTACTTTCAATTCTAAGGCCACTCATATACCAGGCTCCTTTCCCAAAGGACAGGCAGCAGGCACATGGGACATGCTGGCACTCCATGGAAGAAAGCCATCTCCTCTTCTGCTCCCCTCCAGAAGGAATTAGGCAAGCTGGGAACATTCGCATGCATTGGCTTGTGGGTCCAGGCCAGACAGCCACAAATCTTAAGGTAACAGGAAGTGCAGGAATTTCTTTCTACCCCTCTGCCTCTCTAAGACTGTTTTTATTTCTCTTTCAGCTCTCTCCCCAAGCAGAGGATGTGCTTTGCAGCCACAACTGACAGCTGTATTAACACAGAAGCAAAAGAAATAAGTTTTTGGCAACTAGTTCTGTCAGCACATATTATGGCTAACTACAATGTCACTAAGGCAGTGGGGAAGATGAATGAGCCTCCCAGGGCAGCCCAGCTGCTCTCACCACGTCTCCCCCATTTACCAAGGCATCCTGTGCTCTGGGAGTTTCTAGCTGCTGTTGTTAAATTCTTGTGATGTAGACCATGCCAGCAGCCCCCAGCCTGGGATTGTGACACTTTTCTTATCTCCAGCTTTTCATCCTCCACCAAGTTAGATTTCTGTGCAGTTGGCCATACAACAGATGCTGCAGGACTTCTGCCCTGCAGCACCACACAGCCTTGCTCACCCACTGGATCACAGCTGCACTGGGCAGAGGGGACAAAGGGGGTGTCAGTAATCAAGAACATGGGGAAAACAACCATCTATTTGTTACATTAGAAGAGCATGAGGTAGACCAAATCAGAGCATTGTGCTCAATCCAAGAGATTTGCCAGACCTGCACATTGTGCTAATTACTGGCCAGAAAATAGAAGATAAAAGTCCTCACCCCCAAAACATTCTAATTCCTATAAAATTAGGGGAAAGAAAAGGTAGGAGGAGGAGGATGAAACTGCTAAAGTATCAGTACAAACAAAAGAGGCAGCAAACCTGCAGAGGGCGTCAGTGTGGACACTTCATTGATCACTACACCAGAGAATATGAGGTCTCAGCTTTTCAACCACCACAGTTACAGCTTCAGAGCATGTGTTTATTGCCTGACACACTGTTATCAGTACTGCAGTGATAACATTCTGCAGCTATAGAGACAGGCAAGATGCAGAATGGAGCAAGTTAACAAGATGGAAGCAAGGCAGCAACCAACTGGAAAACACCAAGCATGAGTATATTAAAGGCAAGGGTTGGAGAATGGAAAATTCAAGGGAAAATAAAAGGTGGAGGAGGAGTTAGGCAGGACAGAGACAGGAATGAGGCTCCCAAAAGAAAAAGGGTGCTGCAAATCAATCTGATATTAACAGTAAATTTCAAGAAGCATTGCTGCAGCTCCTGCAGGCAGGTTTCCACTCAAGAGCTCATTACTTATCCTGAGCTTGTTAGGCAGAACTGAGGCAGAGTCACAACTCCAGCAGAGTTTCAGACAGCAAAGCAAATCCAAATCCCTTCCAGAGAGCCACTACATTTGCTAGAGATACTTTTTTCCTTCATGACAAGCTAGCAGTGAAGTCAGATGCATGCAGTAAAAAACCTCCAGCAATCCCATGTCCTCCCCCTCAAACAGAGTTCCTCTCTGCAGAGGAGGGAAGCAAGTGGACAAGGCACACATTCATCCCAGCCTACTTCTAACCTATTTCTCCTGGAAATGGAATGACCAGAATGAGGAGTGTGGTCATAGTCCAATCCATATTTTTTTTTGCAAAGCTAGCCGCTAAAGCCAGTCTGCTGCAGACATCTTTCAAGCTTGGTATTCTCATTGAAGCATCATGCATGCAACAGAGGGAGGCCAGGATAGATGCCATCTCAAGTTCAGAAACTAGTTCAGGTATACATATACACGAGAAGTGCAGAAATGCTTGCTGTCTCTTAAAAGGTGTCCCTTACACTGCACCTTTAGCCCAGAGAGACCATATCCACAGACATTCCTCCACTGATAAGTAGGAGGGAAGGAGGTTTGCTGTGCATCTTGCTCCAGCTACAACCAGACTCCGAATGGGACAAGGGAGACCACTTGATGGTTCCTTACAAGCCTTCCCTCCACATACCTGAAAGATTGCAGAGGAGAGTTTAGCAAAGACAGAAGGTAGCTGAGCAGAGGCAGAAGGCAGCAGCATTTGGGGCAGCTTCACAGTTTTACTCTCAATTTAATTGAACATAGTGGCCTCATCTTTGACTGTCTGCTCTCTCTTATGTGCCCAATTTTTGTGGCCCTCTACCACTCCTAATTTTGCTAACCATTGCTCCAAAATCCCTCCTCACAGCTGTGGCTTCAAATGTTACTGCCATCTCCACAGACTACTGACTCTAGGGAGCCAAGGTAGGTCATTACCCTGCATGCTGTACTTTTACACTAGGACACCTGATTCTACAGTAACAAACCCTGTAATAAATATGGCAAAAGTGATTTTGTCTATTGATTTCAGCAGTCCCTTCAGTACGGCTCTCAGATGCCAGGTAAAGTATTGAACCCAACAGCAGCAGAAGTAGCACACACATCAAATCAGGGGAGCTCTCAACCGCCTGAGAACAACATGCACCTGGAAAGGTACTGTGGTCCAATGCTGCCTCAGGAGCAGCTCAAGAGATAAAAAAAACTTACCTGGTCCCAGGCAAGTTTTCACTTGAAACATAACCCAGCCTGTGCAAAGGCCAAGCATCATTTTCCCCTTACACACACCTGAGACTTCTCTGTTCTGCTTCCAGGCTCCATGTTCCTCTGACACAAAGAGAAGTTTACATAGTTAATGTTGCAGTAGCTGCCAGAGTATGAAATAACATCCCAGCAGTAGAATTACTACAAAGAGCACATTGAAAATCCATGGAGAAGACAAAGGTTCTTCAACAGAGGTCAAAGTATTCTGGGAGTGCCCATGTCATTCAGGGGCAATGCTAAAGAAGGTGAGAAATAAAAGCACAAAGAGCACAGTCTAATTTAAAAAGAAGAAAAAGCATGAAGACATTCAGAATGGACAGGAAGAGACTACTGTTTCTTCAGAATACCTAGATAAAACAGTGTCAACTTTCACCAGAATTATATTTCCAGATAGAAAGAGGAGACATCGTTAAGATTGCCCTGACTATAACATGCCCTGAGTAAAAATACAAAGCACAGCAGAAGTGGTCAGTGAAAGCTTGCTTTGATTTCAAAGCTAAGAACCACCACCCTGAAAAAAATGTCAGATGGCATCAGGCAGAACAGGAGACAAATACACCTGGTAATAAGTGCAGAAAATGTATTCACTGAGTAACAGAATATATGGGGCTGGAAGGGACCTCAAAAGATCATCCAGTCCAACCAGACTAGAATAGGATCTCCTATAGCAGATCACACAGGAACACATCCAGATGGGTTCTGAATATTTCTAGAGAGAGAGACTCCACAAGCCCCTGGGCAGCCTGTTCCAGTGTTCTGCCACCCTCACAGCGAAGAAATTCCTCCTCGTGTTTACATGAGATTTCCTATGCCTCAACTTCCCCCCACTGCCTCTTGTTCTGTCATTGGGACAGTTCTTTAAGATGGGAAGTAAAGGAGGGTCCCCTTGGAGACTGAAATAAACCCATAAATTATTACATTTGTCAGAATTTAACCCTCACTTTGAAGTTCATCAGAAAACCATATGGGGACACAAAATTCTGGAGGAAAGAGATGATGAGAAATCATCACTATCTGCCTCCAGCCAAGAGTCAAGGCCTACAACACTGTACTCCCAGTCGCAAGTCCTATATGCAGACTGGAAATATCCACTACCAGGCACTTGTAAGGAGCACATCTAAAGCAGAATGCAGGATACAGCACAGAGACAATTCAATCCAGGACAGATGTGCAAGACCCTGCAGCTTATTACCCTAAATACAGCGGCAGATTAACACAAGTAGATTGGATGCACTAGCTTCAGGCACAAGGTAATCATGAGAATCTCTGCACTGGGCTCTTCTGTATTTTGGGGGTTTGAGATTAGCCCCAGAAAAGTAAATTCAGCTCTCTGTAGCTGCTGGTATAAAAATATCTCATCTGCTGTCAAACAAGACTTAGCTAAACCTCGTTACAGTTTCTGTCATACTCCATTCAACCATGGTCTTATGTCCATGGGTCTACATGTTTTAGGACAAGTAGTGAAGTCCTCCAGGAAGACAATGAAAACATGGATAATACATTTTAAATTCAAACATAGCATTAAGCAACACTGATATTAAAAGGCAAGGAAAAAAAAGAAGGGGAAGGACATGAGTAAAAATGGAGAAGGCATTTAACTTCTTTTCAGAGAAGAAATGTTAATTTAGTAAGTTAGGGGGACAAGGAGAAGTTTGGCCAGACCAGCCATGGTGGTCGTGTAACTACAGGTGGACTGAAACAGTAAAACAATGGCTACTGTTTACCTAAGACACTTAAACTTCTCATATTTGCATATTTGGTTAAAGCATGGCTTAGAATTATTTCTGCAATAATATTTTTCCTAAATTCAGTGGTAAGAGCACAATTAACAAGGGAATCTAGCTGTCCAGTATGGAGTGTAAAAAACCTGCAGGCACTATGCAAGCTGCA